>BLKR01006483.1:0-56499 GCA_011170035.1 Teleogryllus occipitalis
TAATTTGAACTGTATAATTGTAAACAATCTGTAACAAGTACCGCATCTTCTTGGGCAATGATCCCCATCTCGATTAGGTTTCTAGTCCAGTTTCAATGATCGTTGGAGCAAATGCTGGGATGGTCCCTTGTTTTGCTTCTGGCCATAAATTTAACTTCATTACCTGTACATGTCTTCTAGAATTCACTGGAAACATAGGTATTCAAATTATCGTTCTTGTTGTTGGGGCAGGAAGTATTATTCCTTCACGAAAGACATGATGAGGGATAAGAGCCCAAATGTATAGCTTATTCACGCTCGAAATTACATTTTATTACATCGGGGAGAATAATTTTGTTAACAATCCTTGCAAAAAACACTCATTTCTTTCTGAATTAAAATTTCATGTAGTTTATGGCTTAGGGTATGGATCACAGAATTATTAACACGTGCACAGAATTTACTTCTCCTTGTAGCACGTCGCACACAATTTTTAAATGTTTTTGACGTAAAAAATAAAAAATTTAAAAAAATCACATTTTACATTCTCACTACCGCTCATACAGTTGAAAGTAATGTAATGCTGCGAGAAAAAACGGCGAAAGTTTGGCAGAAATACTCTTATTACAGGACCCTGATAACGAAAAAATAGATAAATTCATTTCCTAAATTGAGAAATAAAAATCCTCTAACAGGTGGTGTAGCCAGAATCCATGTTTCGTGGATCCTTGATACCGAAAAATCTAATGAAGACAAAAACGTCTGTGTCTGTTCATCCGTCCGTCTGTCCGTCTGACTGTGAACAACGCTAGCGGCTAAACCGTTCAGCCGATATTCTCCAAAATTGATATTCCCCTAATCGATCTGGCTGATGTCACGGCATCTTGAATTTTAAATCGATATTTTAATTTTGGGGTGCTCTTTACATGAAGCCCCTGGGACATTACCAAAATTTTCAAACAAATGGCTTCATAGTTTTTAATTAAAGTTGGTTCGTTTATTCGTTGAAAACTGATTTTTCGAAAATTGCAAAAGTTCAGAATTTTCTCGGCGTTTTCCTACAATTGAAATATTAAAGGTAAAGATTTTTCCTTTAATGAAATCTGTTCTTTAAAGATAAATATTGAAATATGTAAATTTTTTCGAATATTGGGAATTTTGACCTAATTTTGCGGGAATGTACGGCCGAGAAAGTATGAGCTGTTTTAGCACACACTAGTTATTCAATGAAAAGTATTACTTTGTGGTACGCATACGGAAAAATAGACTTTGGCGTACAGGCGCTGTAAAAACGTCATGGTCATATAACACAACTGCATACTGCAAAATGAACAAAACAATGGGACGACATGAATCAACATGGCTGTCGTGTCGCATTCTGAGAATGATACCAACTGTATTTATTTCTACGTTTTTATGAATTCATGTTTCAAAATAATGTAAGAGGCCGGTAGGAAAGTGCCTTTGACGCACGTATTTCAAAATGCCAAAAAGTCAATATTTCAGTCTAACGTCAAAGATCACACTTTCTATTTTACTTATTTCATAAATAATTATTAATGTATAGTAGAGAAGATTTTGCTCCAAAAATAAGCAACTAAAGTAGATGAATGCAAAATAATATTAGTAAATACATGATGGGAATGTGTTGCACATAGTTTCTGACTTCAGCTAATGAGTTTCAGGCACCAGTTTGCGTCACAATATTAGCGGGAATTTTATATGAAGCCAGATACCAAAATTATTATCTTGTCACAAGTGACTGAAACACACACACACACACACACACACACACACACACACACATTGAGACAAAGCTCACAATGAGCCCGCTTAGTCACCTTTCCCAACTACGTGGCTGAAAGGCCCGTAATAAAATTTGAAAACCGCGCCTCCTGAAAGTATGCGCATCCGGCGAATTGGGGGCGTGTCGGGAGCTTGTCGTAGAGCTAGCGGTACCCGACCGTGCTACCTGGGTGGCGCGCGATTGGTTGGGAGGGTGTGACGCGGCAAGCTGCTCCACAAGCTAGGGGAGGTGTCAACTCGTTTACTTGAGGAATGAGCATAGTAGAGTACGGTCGGGCAGCTCGGTCAGTGGACGGATGGCTTTAGTGTGGAGTTGGTTAACGAGAAGGGCCGTGCGGTGAGGTACAGGACGTCTCCCCTAGAACGGTCAGGTTTGGCTAAGCAAATCGCCGCCCTGGTGCTCAGGTAAGTAAAAATCAAAAGGAAACCTTTTGACCGGCGCGTGAGTTGATGTATGAAGACTACACCAGGTTTGCAGAGCTGAAATTAAACATTCCGTTCACCTCCCGTTTCACTAAATGGATCAAAATTGCTTAGTTTGTGAATCTGAACACAACTTTATGAGATTTATACTGTCCATTGCATTGTTCCTTCGGTGAATTTCAATGTGTTCTTGGCTGATCCCGGATTTACGGTGCACCTTAGCCTAGACTTTCTCGATTGCTATGCCTTGACGTGATTCGATTCGCTTCCAATGGGTGCGCAGGAATGTTATCGTTCACCACACAGGAATCGTTTATATTATTTTGAGAAACATTTTAAAAGAAATTCTCTTAAAAGTGAGCGTTCCCTTTAAAATAAATTTTCTGATTTTGAAATAAATTTATTTGCGTATATGTGGAGAACATTCCAAACGATTTTTAAAGATTATTAGCATAAAACGTGTTGGGTAATTATGCGTTGGACAGACTCAAGGATATTTTGTGTTATTACTAGGGCCGGAGGCCCGAGCCTCGCCCTCAACTTGGACACGCGAAGCGAAGCGTCACAATTCTGCACGCATGAACAAAACGGATCACATACTACATTTCTACCAAAAGAAATTTTCTAAAACTAGTGTTTAAACCTTTTGTGTAAATGATGATTCATCGACTCGTTCACGACACAATCAGAATTGAATGATACACATAGTATTAAGGAAGCCGTGACAGCGAAGGCCGAAGTGCACCGTAAATCCGGGATCAACCGTGTTCTTATATGGAAGAAATAAAAGAGGTCATCTTCGTCAACATATTAGTTTTATTAAGATAGCCGGCTTTCGACGGCTTTGCCGTCATCGTCAGTCTACAAGATACAGAAAAATATAACAAAATTACAAATAAATACAAAATAAGATAGAAAATTAAATTACAATTAATGGATATATTTAAAGGTTTTAGTTAAAGGTAGCAGATAAAATTTCAAAAAAAGATATGCAACGGGAGGATTAGTAGCAGTTCAAATTAAACATTATAAAATATCAATAAAAAAAGATATATGATTTTCAAAATATAAGGAACATATAGCAGATAAAATTGCAAAAATGAAATGCGACGGGGGGGGGGATTAATACAGATAATAGCAGTTCAGCAGCAGTTCAATAGCAGTTAATCTTAATTCATTAAATTGATTTGTGGAGTTCATGACATGTTTTAGAAATCGAAGTTATGCTATGGTGGACAATTTGAACATAACTTTATGTAAATTGATACTGTTCATTATTCGCATGGCGACGTTTTCGAATTCTTTTGTAAAACTTCGAAAAACATTGAAAGACAAAACCATGACTTTGGGTTAGGAAATATTCTAATAAGAAAAGTCCTTACTCTTTATCTAAATAAAGGAAGAAAACTAACCTGGAATCTATCGTGTCCCCGCCCCTGTTGGTATGCGACTGTTTACCCTCCATCCGACAAAAAGGCCACACGAATGAGCACTGAGCACTACACAAAATTTTGGAACCGTCTTTGCCCAATAAATTTCAATCGTCAACAGCTCAAGATCTCATTGGCTAATAATGCATATTATGCAAGGCACAGAAAAATTAAAATTTTATCTCGGACCTATATCGCCATCTTTCTTGGCTTCTATCGACTGAGAACGGGTGAATCCGTTCGTTAGTGTCATGTATGCCTCGTCTCGCTTCATATTCTTATATGTAAATGTTTTAAAAAGTTATCTGGTAGTCTCCGTAGATGTCAGTCTTCGTGACATGTCGCCACAGGCGCGCGGTAATTCCTTCGTGTTCTTTGTTCTATCTCCCCTCACTTACCCACACGTACACTTGCACGCACTGCACTCACATGTTAGGAGCTTGGAGCTTGTTCCAGCTGGCGCGTTGCCCGCTGAGACGTTACCTGGAGGATCGTCGGATCTCATCATCCGAAGGGGAGGAACACAGCCCCGTCCTGGATAAAATATTTACTACGCTAGCGGGACTAAAATCTATAGCTGACGCGCCCACAATCATCAATCAATTTGTGCCGGTGACGTGTCCCGTTCCTTTTCGTATGGATAAATATTCTAAAATTTCTTTCACAAGAATCCGTAGCGCCGACCTCAATCCTACTTCTCGTTAATATTGCTGTTATGTCCTGTGACGGACTTCGGTGAATATATCGTCATCTTAAAGTGCCTTTGCACGGGCAGCATTTTTTGCCAGTTATCAGACAAGTGTCGTCGATGATGAGTAAATGCTTGCCAGTGTTGACTAGCACGTGTTTACACATCACTGACAATACTGTCGTCCGATAACAGGAAAAAATACTGCACGTTATGAGGGTCCTTTCTGTTGCAACCAACGTAATCAGTCTAATGTTTTGTGATAGATGCGATTGTTCCATGTTAATAGCTCCTCGTTAATAGCCGTCGTAAATGTTAAGAGCATATTAGCGGTCTGTTGCCCGTTGAGTCTCTGTACTAAGTACCCTGTGTCAATACGCCAAGACGTAAGGAGGGGTTTAGAAGCCGAAGCTGTACTCTCTTCGTTTTTGCTTCTCTCATTGCGCGAAGTGCCGTAAGCTCCATGCGTCTGTGGAACCGGCTACTATGAATCCCTACATTCTGCTGATCTGAACACCACACTCTCACAGCGTGCTCAGCTACACATTCAAGAAAGTGTTAAACTTTGTTACTAAAGAGATAAATAAAAATGTTGTGTCAGAGGGTTATTTGTGTGTTCATTTCCATTCACTGCAGTTTATACATAAAGGGTTCAACTATTATGTATGTGAATTTTTCATGTCAAGTTTTGTTGACAATTCATCTCGCTCTATTCCATTCTTTATTTCAGATACCTGATGGATGGCGTCTAAGCTGAGCTAAAATTGTTTCAGTGTCAGTACATGCTATCTTATTAAAATACAATCTATTAGAATTTTCCACGTGCATGGGTTGAAACATTTTTTGTCAATTTATTTATTTTCCTTAAAAGGCAGTAATATTGATCTCCCAGAAATCTATGGTTTAAAATTGTCGTAAATATATTGTAAATTTTATTTAAAATATCCCATCTTCTCATAATATTAACTTTTTTTCAAAAAACGTCAAGGAATGGTTGGGAAAGTTTTTATAAATAGAAGTAATATTTAAGAAGAACATAAGTATGAATACTACTAATTTGTTGAGGACATTACGAACTAAGTTTGAGGAGAATGTCTGTACAAGGTAAAACCGTGCGACTGTCCCATATTTTTGTTATTACTTTACAATTGGAATGGCGGAGGGGGGTTCTGTTGTCCTCGTAGAAATAGTGTAAGAGCGGATGCAGAGGCTTCAGAATATCACTGAAATATTGAACAGATCACAAATGTGACTGTGATGTGGGTGACTGTGATGAGAACAGGTTTTAAAAGATAAATAGTATCTAGCAGTTGTTGTGGCTAGAAAACGCGCTAACTCGCTATTTACAGATAAAATAGTGTCCAAGAGAGAAACTATTTTCAGAACTTGTTGTATGAAATTGTATTTATATTCACACGGAGAGACATTTGTTTATGATTTTGATATGACAACAAGCTTCGCTTACTGTGTGCATGTTCATATTTACACCTAGAAAATATTCAAAATAAAAGTAAGAGAGAGATTTTCTATTGTTTTGTTTCAGACACAGTTTTAAACATTTATTGAATAATGTCGCTCAGAATATTAAAATACTTGAAGAAACTATATTAAACAACTAAATATATAAAAAATGAAAACAAAATGCATGAAGCATTGTTTTACAAGTTATAGATATGATGCAGAGTTCATATTGAAGTTTGTAAATGACGCCTGTAAGGGTAATATTTTGTATAATGTGCAATGTATTTCTCTGTGTCCCGACAGAGACACAGATGTATTAAGGATCCTTTTTTATTCAAGATATTTTTTCACATCTAAATCATTTTCTTAACACTGAATCTTGTCTATATCTTTGCACTCCCACAATGTCCTCTACTTTTAAGAGGCATACTTCATGTCAATGGGAAAATACAATTTTCTGAATGGATTAGATTAGTAATGAGAGCTCGACGGACTAAGTATCAAAAGAGGATGTGATGATCACATCGTAATCAAGCGAGAAAAACGCGCAACAGGAGAATTCTCCACACAAAAATAAGCATGAAGGAAGTCGTGTGAGACTGGAAGCAGTGTGGCGGGGTACGCGAGAGAGACATAAAAATAGATAAATTGTTTCCGGGCGCATCGTCTACTGTGGTCGTATGGTCAATCCTGGGCATATTGTATATCGGGAGAAAGATGTGTTCCTCCCCTACTAGAACGTGATATCCGACAACGACCTGCGGGGTTTCGCCCTCTAGTTATTACCTCCATCGGAGCACTGACCCAGTCAGAATAAGCTCTAAGCTCCCTATTTGAAATCCCGACGTATCTGCTGGTGTAGCACTTGTAACGGTATATGAATGTAAAGGCAGACGAGGGAATCAAGATCAGGAAGGGAAAATCGCACGTGGTCCTTTGTTATGCTCCTGATCCAATATTTTTTGTGAAATTTTATTGCATAAATAAAAATCTAACAACAAGGCAGCATATTGTTAGAATTCCCCAGACAATTAGACCTTCCTTTAGGATTCAATTTAGCTAGTGTCAAAAATCTGCCACCACCTGAACTCGAAACCTCCAATTTCCCAGTCAGCGACGCTGCACGAGCAAGTAGGATGAAAAGAGTAAGAAAAACGTGTATCGGGAGATCATAGTGAAGAAGGCAAAGTAGAGAGCGAGGATAATCGTGAGTTGGAAAGTGACAGAGATTGCGGAGCAGTACGTGCGTACACACGAGTCTGCATAAACTGGTCACCCCAGGCTGGCCTCTGGGAGGAGGGAGGGAGGAAGGGAAAGGGCGAGTGGTAGGGTTCGAGCGTGGAGAGGAGAGCGGACCTACCTACGGGATTCGACCTAGGAATCGGGCTAGTGTCAAAAACCTGCCACCGCCGGAACTCGAAACCTGCAATTTCCCAATCAGCGACGCTGCAGAGGCAAGAAGTCGCGTATGCAAGACATGCGAGTGTTGCGAAAGAAAAGAGAACGTATCAGGAATAGGATGAAAAGAGTAAGAAAACCGTGTATCGGGAGATACAGGGAGCAGAGTGAACAAGGCAAAGTAGAGACCGAGGAGAACGGAAAGCCACAGAGGCCGCGGAGCAGTACGTGGGTACACACGCGTCTGTTGTACTGGTCGTCCGTGGCTGGCCCCTCGGAGGGAGGAAGGGAAAAGGCGAGCGGTAGGGTGCGAACGTGGTGGGTGAGGGGGGGGCGTGGAGGGGAAGCGGAGGCGCGACCGCGGCAAACACGCGCGCGGACGGCCCACTGAGCAGGAAAATGTCACCGCACGGCGCGCCAAGTAAAATTCATGGCAACGCAAGGCTGGCAGCATCACTTTGTGTCCATTATTTAAATGAAACTTTTATACCCGCGGGGTAGGTTGGTAAATAATAGAAGTGTATATATTCCGCGCGCGTGATGGATGGATTGTGTTGGGCGCGCATAAACCAGGGCCCGCGACACGCGGCGGCGGGGGTGGCGGGGTGGTGGGGTTGATGGGGTGACGGAGATGGCAGTGTCAACGGAGGTGGCTGTGGCTGCCTTTGGCGACGATTGCGGTGGTGGTGGCGGCAGTGTCAGCGGTGGCGGCAGTGGTAGCGGTGGCGGTGCTGGCGGCGATGGCGACGCTGGCGGCGGTGGCGGCGATGGCGACGGCAGCGGTGGTAGGGGGGCGGAGGCGGCATCTGTAGCGGCGGCGGAGCTGGTGATGCGTAGTAGCGGTGCTGGTGGTGATTACAGGGGCGATGGTGAGAGTGGTGAGTGAAGGTGAGGGAGGCGGGGGCAGCAGTTGTATTCCACTAGGTGGGTTCGAATATTTGCGAGCGTTGCAAGGACAGCTGGAAAGGGAGGCGAGAGCTGGAGCGGTAGTAGGTGAGACTTGAGACCTCTCTCTGAACTACCTCAACGAGGTGGAGGTCAGGGTCCTGTACGAGATGATTTCCTTTGAGAGCCACGGAAATTAACAGAAAATCCGATAGATGGCAGCGCAGTATGACAGGTTTTTGTGTATCTCGACGTCACGAGCGAAATGCGCTCGACCAAAAAAAAGCAAGCGTCTTGCGCTCGAAAGATGCGGCTGTCCAAATTGAGTCACGATGTCGAATTTGAAATGCAAGATTAAAGATGTCAAGAAATTGAAACGTGTAAACAAGGATTAATTATGTGAAAAAGTGGGAACGAAAAATGCAGTTTAGTTTAGGCTAGTGGAAATAATAATAGTCAGTACTTCTGCTGTAAATTGAGCAAGGAAAAAAACGTGAATGAATGTGATAAATATTAATTTTTTAAAAAAAAAGAGTAACAGTAATTCGAAAAAAAGTAAGGACATTCTTATGATTCATAGTTTTAAAAGGAATCTGTTCAAAATTTATTAATTAATTACATAGTACTAATTATGTGATCAATGTAGCTAAGTAGAATATTAGCCTGCTAATTCCTCATGTATGTTGCTTACATATTTCGGGAGGGATATCGCCTATGACGCCGCACCTATTTCTTGAAGAAGCGAAGCGAAGTTATTGCAAGTCATCCAAAACAAATTCTTAAGATACATTATCCAAGCTTCCTGGTTCATCTCCAACAAGCAACTACACACCGAATTAAACATCAAAACAATCATCATATTTCCTACCTCGGCAAAAACTTTTTCTCGAACCTTCAATTGATCAACCAAAGCAGAAATCTTAAACTGGGAAGATATACTGAACGCCAAACTCGAATTAAAAACAGATATCCGTTACATCCATTCTTGGAGATTTTCAGCAAAATTGAATAAACCAATTGAGGAGGTCTGCGAGTCTCCTCGTCAGATTTTGGTTAGTGTTAGTAGTAAGCTAGATGAAGTTAGATTGTAAGCCAACAAATGCAAATATAAAGTTAAATATAAACTGAACTTTGTAATTTCATCCAAAATATAAATAAATTTAAAAAAAGGCTAAGATAAGCCGTTAATCCTGTTCTACCCTGTGGTCTTTGGTTGGTTGATTGGTTAGTGATTCCGGGCGCGTTAACAGCTTAGATCATTTGTACAGTAAGTTTTGTGCACTTTTTTTTCTCAGGAGATGGCGGTGATCTTCCCCCGCTGGATGGCGAGATCCGGCGTCAACCTCCCTTCAGCTAGCGGGGTTTCTCCCTAAACAGGACTCTCTCACCAACAAGGCACCGTCCCAACCGGGACAAGCTCTAAACCCAGACCGGTCTCCCGGAATATGTGGTAGTGCAGAGGATATTAGTGTGTATGTGTAAGGGGAGAGGTTAAGATAAGGAAGAGGAAGGAAAGATTGCGCGCGGTCCGTGGCCAGTTTGTTAGGGTACTGCTCCGGCATTCGCCTGGTGTTGATCGGAGAAACCACGGAAAACTACCGATCAGAGCAGTCGGCCGCTAGAATTCTCCTCCAGACAGCGACTGAATTTGACTTAGCTGAAAGCCCTGTGAATCAGCCCATCGCGAGCGAGTGCCGACGGCTCGAACTTACGGCGCCCGAGGATCAAACGGTGGAGAAAGTACGAGCGAACCAATGGAACGCCTGCAATGGAAGTGATTGTGAATGACAGGGAGAGTGGACAAAGAGACTTAGGAGGTAACATATGTCGTTCTTTGCACAATACTACCACTGTGATCAGTCGTCGTTATGGTGCTTTTAAAAAGGATCAGGTCAAAACGTAAGAATTACCGGAACACAATTTGACGTGAACTAATGTGACTGATACTCATGATCGCTGAAAAGACGCTGATGACAATGTCAATTCTGAGGATCCGTCAATAAACAAGTTCTGTTACAATTATAATGATTTTATATATTCTATTAAATAAATTATAACATGGAGATAAGGCAAATAACTGGAATAATCTGCAAGATGTTTATGACGTAACAGAATTGAGTACATTAACCTGCGCAAATGATGTTTATTTTCGTGATATAGGCCGTATGATGACCGCAACGAATGAGTCGATTTTATCATTATCATCGTCATCATCATCACTAGGGATAGTACTTGTCGGTTTGTTGTGAAAATCATTGGAGAAAGTACGAGCGAGCCAATGGAATGCCTGCAGTGGAAGTGTTGTCTTTGTTTCAGTTTGCCCGTAACATCGACAAAGCAATCTACTGAATCATGGTGAAGGTAAAGAGAAAGCCGAAGAAATGACGCTACCGGCGCCGGGGCCGGAAGGATAAAGCGTACAGCCAGCTAGTCACGGAGGATGATGCCCACAAGCAACGACGCGACGCTGACATTTCTTTGTATAATTCACGCAAATACACACTCGCCCATACACACACAAAACACATAGACTCGCATAAACGCACATACACACACACACACACACGCGCGCGCGCGCGCGCACGCGCGCGCGCGCACACCCTCAAATGCACAAAATCACTCATACACACGCAAGCACACAAACATTCGCAAATACACACACGCAAACGCGCACATTCACATGCAAACACCTTTATTCATACAAACACACATATACTCACGAAATTTAACACACTCGTACACATTCAAACATACTTACAACACACTCTATGACAGTCATATACATTCAACTACACTCGTCCAACCTAATCATACATACGCAAATACACACCCATTGGTGGTCGAACACACTCGTCGTACACATTCAAACATACTTACAACACACTCTATGACAGTCATATACATTCAACTACACTCGTCCAACCTAATCATACATACGCAAATACACACCCATTGGTGGTCGAACACACTCGTACGCATCCAAACATACTCAAACATACTCTATGACGGTCATACACATTCAACTACACTCATACACACTTCAACGTAATCATACATACACAAATACACACCAGTGTGGTTGGAAGGTTCGACAGGTTGAATTACACTAGACTCTGGACACTCCATGTGTCCAGCTGACTACATACTCTCTATGTAATGTGCACGATAATTTTCTCATAAAGTTTCCATAAAGAGAAATATTTGGAAAAAAATGAAGTTTTGTGAAGGTATCTAGGTTTGATGTGGAAGTGCTAATTGAAATCACTACTTCACACGGCCTTGCATAGAAGAGAAAAGTTATAAGGTCAATTGAAACGTCCATCTTTCCATCGCAGAAGGATATTTTATTTGCAAACGAAAAATATTATGGCATGAAATATTTTTAAAAGCATTGCGATTTCGGAAATGTTTTATCTTGGTTTCTTCTGAGTGATGTATATTTTGAGAGATTGGTTAAAACACGAAAAATGTTATAACACCACATATCGTAAACGTATTCCAGCATTTTCTTCTGATTGTAAACATTCAAGAATTGCATGTGGAGTAGCTGCATTTCTAAAGTACATGAAATCAATTGTGATTTCATTGCAAAACACATAATTTCAGTGTTTGAAGACTATACCACTGAGGTACAGCATGGTCATTTAACATATTGGAATAATCTAGTTTTGAAGCTGGTTCTATTTACATATGAAACATTTAAAAAACGTAAAAAATGGCAAAATATTGAAGATTCTGTAAAAGTCAACTGTTATTGAATGGACATATTGATAGATTACACGAGGTCGAAGGTCATTAAACAGATTCTTCCTTGCAAACATGCAAATGTATGCTATCAAAGTTTTAATTCATTATTTGGAAACCAAATTCTGTTACTCTGTATCAGTGTTGTATTAGATCTGTGTGATATATTAGTTAATTTTACATGTAGAAATTTTGTTTGGTTCACGAATTGAACACTACTTTGCTTTGACATTTTCATATTTATTTATGGCGGAAGACCTTTGAGGGACGTTTGTGGCTACAATGAAATCGAAAAGGTACAGGTTATGAACTGTCATCTTTTTTGTTCTCCTGATGTCTACCATCACTTTGAAGTTAGCACATGCAGTCATTAGCGTACAGAATAAAAATAATAGCTAAAAAATTATCATATTGTCTCATTGAATCGTCAATTGAATGTGCCTCTCTCTTATTTCTTGTCTCTCAAATCATAATATTTTTGGCGCCGTTTCCCTCTTGCAACTAGCGTGCCTTCAACCTTTCTATTGTAAAAATAAAATTATTTACTAGAAACCAACCTGTGCCAGTCTACACGCAAAACTTTGCCAAAGCAAATCCTCCAAACAACAAGCAAGCAGTGAAGCACAAATTACAGTAGTGCATCAAAACAAAACAATTCGCAACCGACGCATGCAGCGCCCCTGGCGGGGGCGGCGGTCATTCTGCGGGCGACGCCGGCCCTCGCGCCCGTGACCTCCCCCGCTTCACGCCCACGCGCCCACCCACTCACCCGCCCACTCGCCCGCATGCCCGAGCGCGATCTCTCGGTTATGACGGACAGCTCGTCCCTAGCGACAAAACACAACACGCGCGCCCGCCCCCCTTCCCCCGCGCCGAGCCGCGCCGCAAACGGGCAGAATATCATCGGCGTTATCGTTGCGACGCGTAAGTTCGCACACGCACGAAAACCTCGGTCGCCAAGCCGATACGCGTGCGTTTAGCGAGCGCGACGCAGCTGCGAATTTCCGTCCCGGTTGAGCGACGGCCGACCGCCCCCGCCCCCGCGCACCGTCGCCGCCCCCGCCCCCTCCCGCGCCTTTCCCCTACGCCCCACCCCCGCGCGCCAGCCCCGCTCACCGCGCAGCGCCCGGCACCCCCGCCCGGGCCCTGCGCCCCGCCCCGCCCCGCCCCCGCAACCCGCCCCCGCGCCCCGCCCCCGCCCCGCGGCCCGCCCCGCGCCCCGCCCCGTGCCCCGCCCCCGCGCCCCGCCCCTATCCCCGCGCCCCGTCCCCGCGCCCCGCCCCCGGGGCCCGCCGCAGCCCCCTGCCCCCCCCCCGCGCCGGACGCCGCTAATCCCGCGCGTTAAAGCGCCAACGCGCGACTACAGGCGAAAAACACGATGATACGGGGGATGAATGCGTCACAGGACACCCGCGCTGTCGCTGCACTATCGGCTGTTTTGTTGATAACGTTGAGCATTGTTAGCAGAAGGAGCGAGGCAGTCGAAAGACGAGTTTGTGGTCAACTGGCGTTTTGTGCTGATGCATCCTGTAAGTGAATAGAGAAACTGCGAAAAAGCGTTGATATTGCAGTCGTCTGTGGTTCAGATATAAAACTCGCATATGATCAATCGATGAGGCAGTTTTGAAATGATTTGAATTTGGTACGTTCATTCCACAAAAGGTTTGACACCGTTCATTTTTCATTTATTTTACTAAAGTTACACAGTAGTGAAAAAATACTTATAAAAAATGAGGGATAATGTATACTTCAATTTAAGGGGAACTTAAATTAAGGTCAATAAATTGTTAACCTAATGGCATACAGAACATATACGTGTATTAGTTATTTACTGCACTTTAACAACAACCTTCACAAATGCATCTTAAGAAAAACAGTGTTGTTTTTATTATATTTGTTGAGTAAGAAACGAGTTAATCGTGAGGGTTCTTGCATGACGGATGATACCAATTTAAAAAATTGAAAATTATTGACCATTTATTACATAAATGTCAGTTATTCTCTCATTTAATGTGTTTCTAAGGAGAAAAAGTTCACAAAGCGAGAAAAGAGGTTATTGATTTAAAATTGCAAATTTGTACATTTCGTTCTAGTAACTTTTGTCACATATTGTTCATAAGATCTTTTTAGTCACAAGCTTTGCCCTTTATTCAGCTGTAACCAAACTTCAACGGTTCTGTAATTTTGGTAAGAACTAATCAATTAATGAAGATGGGATATTTTGGATTTGACTTATCGCTTCATCGCAGATAATGTGTTAATTGTTCTTTGCGCAAAAAAGACTGACAGGTAGATACAAAAGAGTAAGAATTGACAAAATACTTTTGGGTTACATTTGAGTTTTTATGGCATGTCACAAGAAATAACCCACAGGCAATTCCTACACTAACAGAATATGTTGATATGTATTTTTCGCTCGTCTTCTAGGTGGACATACGTACATACACTGGTAATAACATAAATTTTGGACAAACGTGTGTTATAAAATTTCAGTTTAGTTAAATCATTGTTCTTTCTTCATAGCATAATCATCTTCGTAGCATAATCATTAGTCTTTTAATTAGAGGCTGGAATGAATGGTTTGACGAAATGAGTACTGTCTCGTGATGATAACAATAGATGTGTAGGATCAGAACAGGAATTGATTGGATAAAATTGTATTCTTGTCTTCGTTAAAATTTGTCAGCAGATGTGACAAGATTCTCTTTGTCTGGCTTGTTACAGGTCTGTGATGGATTCATAATGAATTGAATCCAAATATATCTTCTCTGGATGCGTGATATACATGCAAAACCGACCTCAAATTCTAGAAATACATTAATACGCGCACCCGATAGAGCGTCAGACAGCTTGCTGAACAGTATTAAACATCAAACCTTGCCGCTGAAACTAAATTCCTATCGACCACGATATCTCACGTTCCTAACACTGTTTAACGAGATTAATTTTAACTCTGTAGACTCAGCGCGTAATAGTCATAAAATATTCTATTTCCATACGCAAACTGGCCATTAACGGAGCTTACCTGTGGTTTGTTAACTCGAGTGGGGTTGTGGAGGCATTAAAGCGGAATTGGGGCAGTGAGGCGCATTGACGGCTGTCAAGAGCAGTGTTCCGACTCAGCGCTTCGCTAGACGCTCGAAATCAGAGGCGTTGGCAGAACGCGCTTGACACATGACGATGGTAGAATTTGCTGAGTAAGAACCCTGTTTCGAATCATAAGAAGGTAAAGTTGTATTTTTATTCTGTATTAACACTTCTAGCTCTTGGAAGAAACATAAAATAGGTGTCAACGAAGTTCATTGAAGAGCAGAGCTAAGTTTTTAGGTTTATCTATGATTGGAAAGGCTCATCCAGGCATGCCAATCGTCGGGAAACAGTCCTTCACAAAAAACAATATCGCTCTAATTATTTTAACGCAAAACGACTTTACCAGATTAATATTGCGCTGAGTACCTTAACTTCTTTAAGAGTAATTCAGTAAAATAATACCCAACTCTAATATATTTTCTTTTGAACACGTCATTTACACGTGAAAGTAACATACCCTGCGGTCACATTTTCGGGAAAAGTGGGATTCAGTACATGTTTCAACCGACAACCCTCACCTTTGCTATATATCAAGAATGTTCCGCCGTCTTATTTTCAACTTCGTTTTTCTCACATTTAACACCCTTCTACAAGAAAACTTATCAATTCATACACCACCAAACACACAACTAACACAAGGTAAAAGGTTAATTTGGTCAACACGAAAATAATATTCCTATATTAGCCTTTTTTGGCAGTTTGAACTTGCTAGTGATGTATTAAAATACTTTAACCATAAAACCCACACACAGACAAAATATTTACGAGCAATGAATGTCAGACCTTTTGTCTTAGAAGTATCCCCACTACTATCGTAGAAACAAAAATGTGAAATTCAACCATGTTTCAAATATTGTAAACCGATACACACACTTCTGAAATGTCAACTTTCATCATCAGCACATCTCTTCAACTTTTCGATTAACTTTCCTCTTATGCTCAAGTATATCGAAAAAGATGATTCTTCTCCGTCTTCCCTCCATTTCTGCAGACGTTCGTTTTCAGTCAGTATCTACACCCTCCGGCAAGAAGCCTCATCAGCTGAGAAAGGGCCCGAAAACAGCTGCAAATTGCCGTATACGTTACCCGGGTCGGGACCCACCGGGCGGAATTATCACGTTTCCAAGCGAAGACGACGAGGAGAGGCGGCGTAATCAAGAAGTATTCTTCCGCAATCGATATTCAGCAGAAGTCGCGCGCCTTGTCAAAAGGCCCATTCAAAGCGCGCGGGGAACCCTGAGGCTCCGCCTCAAATTGGACACTAACTACCAATTGGTTTTCAGAGCTTGTCTGTACCGCAAACATTCCCGCAAACTTCCCTCCCAAGAGCGAGCGAAGTTCCTTCCTTTCTCGAGGGATTGATTGAAAGTCGGACCACTTTGCCCACATAAAACACGCCGCAATGAAAGAAACTCCTCCGAGAGGCGGCGGAGGCAGTATGGAAGAGAAAGTGATGGAGAAGGTTATGGAGGGGATGGAGATGGAGAAGTGGACGAGGTGTAAAAACTGAAGCAGCGTTGGTGAATGTAGAATTGGTGGATGAGGTAGAAATTAATAAAATTGACAGGAAACTGGATTGAGGACACGGTGACACAGGATTGTTATAAATGGTACGAGTTTGCTCGTTGATACCTAGGTATGAGGCAAGTGAGTATGGTAACATAACTGATGTCTAGAGAAGGAGGAGTGGCGGGTAGGATACAGGATAGAAGGAAGGTAAAAAATTGGAAAATCTCAGGAGAGGCTGAAACTGATCAGAAAAGGTAGGGCGACAAAAAGAAGAAACAACGCACGTTGCCCCACAGCGAATCGTTGGCTACAGAGCTACTATTTCTCGGCGAGTCTACCAGGAAAGAAGATGTCTTGAAAGAGTTGAATGTGTGAATAAATAAGAGATTAAAAGGGAAGGAACGAGGACTGAATTGGAATCACAATAAGAGCTAGGCCATCGCAAGAATGCAGGACAGTTTTGATTACTTTTTAAAAGAGGTGAAAGAAATATGCAAGACGCCATCATTAATTTACTAACGTAGACCTACACAAACTGACAAAAGATAAGTAGCATTCGAATTGACTTGAGTTTTGTTTCTCGTACATTTACGTAGTACAAAAAAGCAAATTTTTAAATATGCCACTTTACACATCAGTCAAATGGATGGCAATCAAAGACATGATGGTGTCAGATCAAAGATATAACGGAGGGAGAGACAATGATAGTGAATGGGATTATTCTGATTATTGTTATAACTGCATTGGTTCAGTGGAGGGATCATTTGTGGTAATTAGATGACGACGATCACTTGTGACAGCAAGGACGGCAGTGCCTGTTGGGGAGGAAAATTTAATGATGTACGTAGTATGAAGGCAAACAGAGTTGGGAATGGTAATGGAAAAAGAGATGGATGGGCTAGTTGCTGTGACTGACGTGTGAGTAGATAGCAGGTTTGATTTCGATGGTGCAAGCGGTGTATGACGTAGTGGTGGCAGTGGTGATGGTTACAATAGTAGAACGGTGGCACCGTTATTGTGGTGGCGATGGTCATAGTGAAAAGAAAGTGTCTGACGATAGCTGTTTGTATAAGTGCTAGTACTCGTCACGACAGCGCTTGGAGTGTGTTTGCAGAAATGACGGCGGCTGCGATTCTAAAATCTGAAAGTACGAGAAGTTGGTAATAATGGTGACAATCTACTGATTGAGACGATGACTGGTGTCAGTGACAACAGCACTGTCGATGTGAATAAAAGTAAATCTGGAGGTAAGAAGACAAATGGAAATTAGAAGGGTGATGGAGACAGAAAAGTATGTTGTAATAGAAGCTCTAGATGAGGTAGTTCCAGAAGTGCTGCCTGTAAAAGCATGTGGTTCAGGATAATAGTAATGGTGAAAACTAGTAAAGGCGATAGTCTGTTAAATTTAAAAACTGTACTTTCTCAAGATTCAGCCGAGAAGCCAGCTCGTCCATCATTCGAAGACCACAACATTGTAAAATTTGTACATAGGGCTTAGTTTTTAAATTGAAGTTTAAGTACTCTATGTAATTTACCTTTTAAATACTTAGAAATTAAGATCTGGTGGCTAAAAGCCTCAATCTGTAATTCTATGGCCATAGAAAAGTGTAAAATATGTTATTGGATGTTACAATCAGTTTTAAAATGCAATCATTTGGTAAACAGTCAACATTAATAGTTAATGACATAAATTCTCAACTTTTAAAAACAGGTTTATGCTCATTGTAAGGAAACCAGCCATAGAAATGGCATCTACTAACAAAATCCCAAATTTAGAACATTTTTGGGATTAATTGGTACCTTTGTCTGCCTTTGACAAGGTTGAAAAAGACATTTATTAGGCAAAACAAAAATTTCTCTGTGTATATAAGTTTCCAGTAGCGACCGCAAGAGTGCACTGATCAGTAGGTGCAATAACTACTAACGCCTGTGTATAGGCAACCTGCTTGATGCACATGTTTAGTTTTTTGCCTAATTACAAGGCGCCGTAGGTATTCTTTGTAAAGTAGGTATTTGTAAAGTAGGCAGTAGGTATTCTTGGTAAAGGCTGCCTTGTTATCGATTGGTACTGCGTCACGCTCCAGTGACGTCTGGTGGCAACCCCCACCACTTAACTGAAGCTATATAAGGGACACTTCGCCCGGCATTTTTGCCATTCGCCTCAGATACGTAATTAGCTACAACTTCTTGCTTGAGACGGGTGTGCCTCGGCCTTTGCCGATATATTTTTGTGTATTTATTTCAGGGTATTCATTGAAATATAAATTTTTGGAGTGGCTTAGTGGCACGCTTTGATGGAATTGGATTGATTATCTATGCTATGTTAATATGTATGTGTTTGCTGTAAGTTAATATCACCTTTGTATAGTGTCATTCTTTTCTTATGTATGGTTACGGTGCGAAAGCACAAATTGTTTATTCATGTTAAGTTTACGGTGCAGGAACTCGCGTCGAGCTCAAACAGCGGCGATTTCCTCACAGAGCCGCGTAGGGCGTAATGGCGGCGCAGTCTCACTAATATGAAGTCTGCACATTTATTAATTGTTTTGTTGATTGTTGCAGCATTTGGCTCCACGTCTTGAGTAAGACGACATTCTCGCATTGGACCTTTTACTTTCAAAATTACCTTCATATGGGATCCGTGGTATTGCTCTAGATTGGTTATGTTCGTACCTTAAACAACGATCTCAGAAAGTTGAAATACCTTACTGGAATGATGAAACATTACGTACGCACCTTTCCGACTCTTTGCCCGTTGCATGTGGAGTTCCTCAAGGATCGATTTTAGGCCCTATTCTGTTCCTACTTTACCTAAACGATATGCCCTCGACGATTCGAAACGGAAGAACGGTTCTCTTTGCGGATGATACGAACATCCTTTGCAATAAAGAAACCGTAAATAGTACAATATCAGATGTTTCAAATTGGTTCCGAAATAACAAATTAATAGTAAAAGAAAAGAAAACGGTTTTAATGCAGTTTTCCATATCAAATAAACAATTCTGCGCTCCATTGAAAATGAACAGTGTACCATTGACTGATGTTAAGGCAACAAATTTTTAGGTCTCTCAATTCAGTCAAACCTTAAATGGAACGTCCATTTAAATGAATTGAACACAAAATTAAGTTCATTATGTTACGCGTTCAGAATTCTTGCAAATTCAGTCAGCCTTCATACTGCTCGTTGTGTATACTTCGCGAATGTTCATTCCCGCCTGAGATATGGCATAATATTCTGGGAAATACATCTTATAGCTCCCAGACTTTTAGATTACAAAAACGAATTGTACCAATAATAACCGAATCCCACCCACGTGATTCATGTAAGCCTCTCTTCATTAATCTAGGAATTCTACCATTACCGTGTCTTTTATTTACGAATCAGTGGTTTTTGTAAAAAATGACTTGCTTAAGGGCGGGAATATATTTTCAGAAAATGCCGAAGTCTATTACTATAACACTCGACGTAGAAATCATATTCATCAGGTGACAGTATCAACAGCTCATTACAAAAATTCACATACAATACATGTACATTATTTTACAACACTTTGCCAGATGACATTAAACGATTAAATTCGATAGAAAAGTTTAAATCCCAAGTGAAATCGTTTCTGCTGCATAACTGTTTCTATACAATTAGAGACTATACTGAGCATCACAAGAAAAGTAACATTAATTTTAACAATGATA
The DNA here is from genome assembly GCA_011170035.1 of Teleogryllus occipitalis. Classification (NCBI taxonomy): domain Eukaryota; kingdom Metazoa; phylum Arthropoda; class Insecta; order Orthoptera; family Gryllidae; genus Teleogryllus; species Teleogryllus occipitalis. Next base: position 20,107 of record BLKR01006483.1, read on the forward strand.
CGTAATGCATTAATTACCATTTTGACTGTATAAATGAGTATAAACAACCTGTAACAACTATTGTAACACAGCTTCCGGGTCAATGACCCCCATCTCGATCAGGTTTTTCGTCCAGTTTTCCTGATCCATTGAGCAAATGCTGAGATGGCCCTTGTTTTGCTTCTGGACATAAATGTAACTTCATTTTCTGTGCACGTCTTCTAGAATTCAGTGGGAAATACAATTATTCAAATTATCGTTTCCACGTTGTCGTGGCAGGAAGTAATAAGAGCCAAAATTTATTGCTTATTTATCCTTGAAAATAGATTTTATTACATGGGAGTTTTTTTGTTTTTTTTTCTCCCTTTCAAAATTCAAAACTTAAATAGTATATGATTTAGTGTAGGGATCACAGAATTTTGAAAATGAGCACACAATTCACTTTTTCCCATAGCCCGTCATACGCAGTTTTTTAACTGTTTTTTGACGTAAAATAAATAAATAAATAAATAAATAAACCTCTGGAGCCCATACGTGACGGAGAAAGGACCTGTACGGTAGTTGGTCGTGGCCTATTGTGTTCCTCTGTTCTCTGGCCCCGTGAGCGGCTATACAAGGTCGCTCGGGTAGCAAGCCGCAGTTGGCACTAAAAGTGTACAAACGGCTTCTCAGGAAAAGGTGGCACTATATCTATGTTCTATGATAAGGCGATTTTTCAATGTAATCAATGCAAATCCATCAACCACGTAAAGTTGTAGCAAAAAAGACGTTGGCCCTGATTGTTTTTACGTTGTTAGTTATGTTTTTAAGTGTTATGCATTTTTTTGCAGAATATCACTCAATTTGTTTATATTTTTGTATAGAAAGGCTTCTAAATGAGGAGTCTTTGTCATGTAATTGTACGTCAGCCGTTTTTTCGCCCTAAAGTAAGCTATTAATGATTCCTGGCTTTTGACGTTGTAACTCTGATTTAATTGATATACGTTAAGGCAAAATGGCCTTTTGAATCGTCGATAAATCCACATTTTGATTGTTAGCTCAAGTTATTCTGTTACAGCATTGTTATGCATCAAAGAGGAATATTCTTTGTTATTTGTAATCACTCTTGTAATAAATAATTGTTAAGCGAAGTTGGATTGTGTGTCTAACCGTAGATACCTTAGTTGAAACTCACTTGGGAATTTTGAACCCTGTGCCTCTTCCTTTTTGAAAATAGCACCATTTACGAAGTCTGACTCCTAGGAATTTTTGTGTTAATTCCGCTCAAACTCCATTGGGACCTTGCATGGTCATAATTACTTTTATTGCTGTTCACTCAGCTGGCGACCGTGGTAAATGTATGTTTGATTTGTAACATAGTCGATGGTAACAGCGACACGGCAGTGTCAATGTGAATAAAAGTGAATCTGGCAAATGGAGACGAAACAATTTGGTAGTGGAAAGCAAATAGAGTTTGAGATGACATTAGAAACGCAAAAAACGAAAGTCTAGTAGTTATGGTGACGGGGCATTTATAAGTAGCTGGTACTTAGGAATAATGGTGTCAGCGAAGGGCAGTTTCGACATCGTCAGTAAAAGTGTACGTCCTGTAGGAAGACAAGTAGAGCTGGACAAGGCAAAGAAGAGCGTAGTTGTTGTGGTGGTGGATGTGAACAGTAGCGCGAGCAATGGCCACGCGGTGGCAGCGGCGAGACAGGCAATGGCTCCTGCCACGGCGGAGGCGAAGGCTGCGGGGGGGGGGGGGGCGGCGACGACCCGAAGAGAGCGTTGCGGTAACTACCGTAACTCGATTAGGCGTCTCCACTCGGCGCCTCTTTGGTCCGCGCCGCCTTGCCCCTTCCCCCTCCCCCCCTCACCCCGCCCCCACTCCCGCCCCGCACTCCTCGCCACGCAACGACCGTCCGCCAAATTCCTAACCCTGGGAGACGTCCTCGCGGGACTCGCAGCGCGCTTGCATTGGCGGAATTTTGGTCGACTGAGGACATGACAGGAGGGAGGGTGGGCGGGCCAGAGAGAGAATCTGACGACAGTCTCAACCACAGAAGGCGGAAAATAGAGAAGAAAAAATTGAAACATTAAAACAAGAAAGAAAACGTAAAATGATGTTAAGGGAGACGATGTTCGAGCGTTCCAAATATTTTCCTTGAAATGATGTGATAGTAAATTTAGTTTGGCTCAGTTTTGCGATGTCTAAGGTGAATTTCTTCATTGTTACTTATTTCATCAATACCTAGGTTTTCATCTGTTTCTGTAAATAATTCACTAATTGAAAAAAATGCAATTACTTTGATTGGCTTTGAACAAATCGATGGCTTCGTAAAACTCCTGCTTCACTTTTGCAATTTTAGAAATCTTCTCTCTTTGAATAGTTAGCTCTAGAGAGGGAATTCACTAGTTACAGAACTAATTTATGTAGCTCTAAGAAGACGCCAAATCATTTTTGAACTTCAATTTTCGAAAATTTCAACGATTTCAACGTAAATGGGACCTCCGCCACTGCTTTTAGAGTTCAAACTTTTAAAATATTGTTAAAACTTAATGTGAATTATTGATAAAAATTCGTTTAATATTTTCAGGGCCTTTAGATCGCCCAGATCAATAGGGTTATATCAATATTGGAGAAAATCGTTTGAAAGGTGAAGGCACTAGAGGTTACCCATGGTCAGAAGGACTGACAAGTTTTGCCTTCAATCAATTTTTTGGTATAATAGATTTACAAAACGTGGAATCTGACTACTCGTTTTAGAGGAAGTCATTTATTACATATGGGAAGAAGGCTGATCCACTTTTTAGATACCAGGGCCTCACAACACAAGTTTCTGTCAAAAATCGCCGATTTCTGCAGTAGCATTACAGTATTTTTTCTTTACTATGTTATTTCGTACACATAAACTGCATATACAACCTATGTTTCGCTATGTGATTTAGAAATTACGGAGTGAATATTATTTGTTTTTTCGAGAAATGTTTGCTCGAAGTGCCCATTATATCCGGTATCAATGTTCTGATCACAACATATTACTTATTTCACTTCTCGAAAAGTGTGTTAATGTAGTCGGAAAATGGCTAGTCTTACGTTAAAAAAACTGAACAATTTTTAAAATAATAATTGCTGTGTGCCCAGCTAGCTTTCACGTTCACGGCGCGCGCTCTATATTCCAGCCTACAGCAGTTCAGGCTACAGCAGTTCAATATTCGCTTCACCAAGCAGATAGCCGTTGAAGCGAGTCTGGTTTAGCAGCGGCGTATATAACGAAAGACATGACGCCCGAAAAGGCAAATTCGATTGAGACTGTGCTTGAATGCGTTATTGTTGTGGACTCTGTTACGCCGACTATGCAAGTGCCCAGCTTATTCTGGTGGAATCAAGAATAAGGGCTCCAAACATGTACATCTACTGGTAAAACGGTGAGAGGCTACGGTCTTGTTATACTCTCTTCTGACGAGTGGTCTACCCCGGCATTGTTTATTGTACGATTTGGATTGTGACATTTTTGTAAAGTTGAAAGAACAAATAAACTTATTGTTGGTTCTCCAGTCTTCTTATTTTTTTTACACATTTTAACAATAGCCTCGTGAAATTCCATTCTAAACTAAAATATTTTTAGTTAATAAAAAAATAAGTTTGAAATTTCTATAAGAAACAAGATTCAAGCAATTTCTATTTCAGTAATTTACATTCAAGATTCAAGCAATTTACAAGAATCAAGATTCATGCAAATATCCATTTCACAGCAATCGGCCTACATCTGAGCCTTCGGCAGATCACACGACTCACATTTAAGGTGGACTGTTGTTTGGTTTCTCTATTCACATTCTTCAGCATGACATACCATTGGCGCAATAACTTTTTGTGAACTAATAATTATTTAAACAATATTTATAAATATTAAAAAAATCCACATTAATAGAACTTTGCAACATAAATTACAAAATTAACGGATTCATCCGCAGGAATTATTTTAAAACTTCAATTCTCAAGAGTCAATTTTTAGAGTTTGCCTACATAGCATTTAATGTTATTAGTCATTACATTCTAATCTCGTGCAAACTAGATAAGGAAACCTGAAATTTTTAAATTATTTATACAATTGAACCCTCAGGGTATTACATAAAAGTACGTACGATTATATCACAATTTAACCAAAACATTTTACCACAAAAATGAATACAATTATGAAATAAATTACTCCTCTTGAAAATATATCCTATTCATTATCAGAGCTCAGTCGTTTATATCCACTCATCACCTGACAAACTCGCAAACAACACGAATCGGGCTTATCACACACCGGATACGCCGCCAATGAGCCGGATGGACTTTTCCATGCAGGAAAAATAATCCCCGAAATCCTGGATCGGATGGGCGAAGCGGGCCAACGGGGCGTGCCAACCTGAGCGACCATCTCCCCCCCTCTGCCTGACACACACACACACCTCCACCGTCCCAGATGTATTTATCGTCAGTTCACATTTACGGGATTGCCTGAACCATCTATTGAAGTGGACACGCCAGGACGGCTTACCACGTCCGGTGCGTTAAAAATTTATTATACTTCGCCGCGGCTGCATCGGTGACGGCGGCGGCAATGGTAGCAGTTCCAACGGCAGTATCTAGTGAAACGTGCCGGTATTACACTCCCTCTCCGCCGGATAAATTCCCGGTAAATTTCAAGCTTCATCAAGTTTTTTTCTCTCTTTCTCTCTCTGTAATTTTTGGAATGCCATAGCGGGCGGCCACGCGGTTTGAGGATAGACACGCAACTGTCAATCTGCGGTGAAGGCGGGCCCCACTGAGGCACATGATATCGGGACAAGGGCTTTGACGAAGGGGTGGGGGAGAAGGGGTGGAGTTTGGAGGAACGCGTGAGTGTTGGGAAATGCCAGGGCGTGGGGCCCCCTCCACGTGGGAGCTGTCAACCGGTCACGTGCCGTGGAAGCTGAAGCCTTCACTGGCGGGGAGGTACAGTAGCCGCTGTCACGGGACACGTGTCTCCCTTCCCCTATAGTGCGACGGAGTGTCCCCTCCATTGCGTCGAGGGCGGGACGGGGGAGGGTACTGATTCTCGTGTAGCCCCCTATCTCGTCATATGGTACGTGTATTACAGGGAAGCTACATATAACCGGAGCCCTGTGGACCGTCACGTTACAGGAATTTCATGAATCAAATGTCAGATGGGTTTGAAAATTTAAAAATAAATGTACAATACCCATTCATCAACGAAGTCAATGCTTTTCGGTATGCTATGAATGGTTAATATTTCTCCTATGGGATAGAAACTAATACGTACAGTTCTATATTTTTACACTCATCTGATTACTTGTGTTCTAATGATTACTCGTATTTGCACATTTAACGTGATTGAAGTACCAAATTGATGTAAACAGATACAAGCTCTTCGTTCAATCCTTGGAATCCACACGGTATCAATACATTAATTACCACCATAATATATATCATCAAGAGATATAAACACTAAATGTGAAGAGGGGAGAGAAGTAAACATACATTTACTAAGAGCAAACAAACGAGCATTTGATCGTTAATTCTCTGAATCGCTTCTCTTAGAAAAGAGACAAAATCAGCAAACGAGATAGGTACTATATTAATAGTACAAAGTGTGTCCAACGCTTTTAAGAACTAAATAGAGCATCCGCTCGAAACTAGATGGGATTCCACACTTTTTTAATCAAAGTTTTAAAATGAAAACAACTTATTAACAGAATCGATTCTCAGAACTCGTGTAATGTAATGAGGGTATCCTCCAATAACGCAATAGAACGTTCGATTTGATTTTGATTGAAGGTTCGATTTATTGATTGATTAGTATCAACGGGCGTGTCAACTGATATAGTCATTCGTCCTGTAAAGTATAGTGCATGTTTTGTCACGGGAGGTGGCGGTGATCTTCTGGATTGTGAGAACCTGTAGCGGACTACACGGTTTGTGGGATTTTTTCAAGTAGTATCGCTCTCCAGCGAGGCACCGTCCCAACCAGGACGAGCTCTAAGCTCCACTAGTCTCCCGAGAGGTGTTGTAGAGCAGTAAATGCAAGTGTCAGTAATAATATAAAAGGAGGTTTCTTTATATGTACTTATATAGGTGAAGGAAGGGGAAGGAAAGAGCGCGCGCCGTACACAACCTCCTTGTTGGGGTACTGCTTCGGTATTCGCCTGGTATTGATCGAAGAAACCACGCAAACTACCGATCAAACTACCGCCGCTAAAATTATCCTCCAGACAGCGTCTGAACTCTACATAGCTACCTAGCTAGTCTCGGAAATCTTGCCATCACGCGGTCAGAGGTACTGTACTGAGGAACTGCCGGTCAGAGGCACTGCAGTGACATCAGTTGATGCTCTGATCCACTTAAGTTAAGTTGGTATTTTAATGTTCAAAATTAATTCATTTCATAGATTAAGAATGAAGGAATATTACCCTTCAGATACCCAAATCGATTTCTAACGGCTTAGGACACATCGTTTCATTGTTACACATTCACCGTTAAGTGTTTTTCAGGTTGTATGTAACGGGTCTGCCCCTTCCTTAGAAGATTATTTGCGAAATTAAAAAAATATCGTATTGAATGTGTTTGATCCATCCCTGAAACGTGCATTACCTTAATCACGATTGCTTTTGTGTCGATGGTGTTTTATAAACTGAAGACAACCATTAACTTTCCTTAGCAAATATTATGTTTATGCTAGTTGGACTCGCGTGAACATTGCACTGTTTGTAAATCGTTTTAGAACTGAAAATATATTTATACCCTACTTCATTGTGGAATAGAACTTCGAATGACTCTAATGAATCGTGCAATCGGGGGGGGGGTATCCTCCAATATTGCAATTGAACGTTCGAAAATGATTCATTTCGTAGTTTGGATTATTATTAGAAATTAGAATTAAAGATTAGAAACATTACTTATAAGATACGAAAATCTAGTTCTAAGGTCGTAGGAGGCATCGTTCCTTGTTATACACGGTAGTAAAATGTTGCAGTGAAGAGGTATTGCAAGTTGCATCTAGACCCGCCCCTTTCCGTAAATTATAATTTGCCAAAGTAAAAAAAATCGTCTTGCATGTGTTTGATGCGTCTCTGAGCGCAATTTCTTGCAAACTCTTTGCGAGGTTTTGTGTAGGTGGTGTTTTATAAACCGTCGTAGAAAACCATAAACATTCCTTGCGGTATTATTATACATACGTTAGCTGGACCCTTGTGAGCAACCTGCACTTTATAAATTATTCTTTTAGAAGTGAACATTTATTTATACCCTTTTGAAATTTCGGTCGGCCCGCCCCTGAACTGAACTCGAATAATAGTCCATCATGACTGACCTAATGACGCATAAATTTACTTTGACCTAAATTTCGGTGGTAATATCAATGGTACGCATTAGGGATACCCAGAAGAGTTAAATGTCCAAAAAGTGAAAAGAAAGTTCAAATAGGTATCAATTTGTAGAATACGGGTAACTCGAGATCCATCTGTTTCCGCATGTTTAGTTGCTTGTTCTTTCAAACATTCACCGGGTGTTGCCATTCATGTTCCTTGAAAATTCTTCACATAATTCCCACATGTTCCAATTATGTTCCTCTGATGTCTTCCACATGTCTTCTCGCATGTTCACCACACATTTCTAGCTTTCACCAACGCACGCATTTTTCCCCCAAATGTTCAACCATATGTTCCCCTATATCTTCCCCCACCCTTTTCCCACATGTTATCCTTACATGTTCTCACATGCTCCCCAAAACATAATAAGTTCCAGCGCATGTCAACCTATGAACGCACAACATAACTGTGTGCGCATAACGCTCGGCTATGTTCGTTGCGTCTGTGAGAGCAGAGTCGTTGGGACTGTGAGGAAGAAAGGTTTTGCAACTTTTAAGGTCAAATTATTATGTAGTTGATACTATACCACTAAAGTGCGCCAGGAAGTCTCTCTGCACTGAGCCGAATCAGGGTCTCCCATTACTAATTGCATATATGTTGGTACCAACCAGATCATTGGAAATCAAGTGAAGGGGATAACATTTCCAGCATCTATCATGGTTGTGGTGAGTACGCATTTTGCGGTTTCAAACTGCAGCTCGAGCTACCAACATAAATTCTGTTGCAAACACACTCACCAGCAAGATGCCACTGCGAAGAGCCTTTCCTGGCGCACTAAATTATACTATTAGAGCGCGTGTCTTGAAGAAGTAGCATATCCGGTACATCTTGCTTTACACTGGTGTCTATCTCTTTCTGTCTCTGTCTGTCTGTCTGTCTCTGTCTGTCTCTGTCTGTCTCTGTCTGTCTCTGTCTGTCTCTGTCTGTCTCTGTCTGTCTCTGTCTGTCTCTGTCTCTCTGTCTGTCTCTGTCTGTCTGTCTCTGTCTGTCTCTGTCTGTCTCTCTCTCTCTGTCTGTCTCTCTGTCTGTCTGTCTCTGTCTGGTATTGAGAATTGAAATTCGCAACTGTTTGCAAAAGTAGCAAATATGTTTACTATAAGTGGGCGTCGACAATGAGCTTTCATGGGTTAATATGGACATTCAAAAATTTAATATAATTTTTTATTATGAAAAAGTTTAAGAAATGGTACTGCGGTAGATAATTTAGAGGCTCCGGAGTTTGAAACGGGAAGTTCAGAACTTCCATGTTCAGTATACCCCCAACAGCGCAAACCCCAAATGTAGTCGACAGATCCAAAATATTCGTTAAGAAAATGAAATTAAAAGAAGTCCACTTATTTTCTGGAAGGTTTCTACAACCCTGCTGCGAGTAAAGGACCCTTCAAAATGTAATATGACGTCCAGAATGATATCATTTTGTAGAACACGTCATAAAAAACACTCGTCACTCTTAGGGGTCAGGAAGGTCTGGATTTTATACCCTAGAATGCGACGTTGAAGAGTTATGCACGATAGTAAAGTATTTTCAAGTGTAGCGTGTGTTGCGCATTGCATATGCGCCTGATAATCCAAATAACCAGCGAACATCTGTTTCTCGCCATAAATCTTCTCGATCCAGGACTGGACGCACTTCCCTTCGAAACAGAAGTACATTTAAGGGACTCTGTGCGGTTGTTTCTTATAAATTGAACAAAACCGTAATAATTGTAGTGTGTTATATATGAAGAGGAAAGACGGGATACTATTATTAAAATAACACTAATGAGTATGTAAAAAATTAATTATTCTCAAAATGTAGACGAGGTTCATGCTTGTAAAATATCTAAGTCAATTTGCAAATCAACGAATCAGATACCTTTTTTTGTCTTTGCAATATAAAGGTATATCACTGTTCATCTATTTTGGATAAAGAATATATACTCAAGACATCTGGAAAGACTTCAATTACATGTAAGTTTGGAGATTTCCTTTCCAAGCATATTCCCCAGCGGTGCATCGCTACAGCTGGGACAATCTCTAACCCCCAATTCGTCTCCTGACATGTGTTGTAGTGTAGTGTGAAGTGTAAATGTGTGTGAGCGTAAGGGGAGAGGAGGGGCCAAAGACGAGACAGATCGCGTCCGGTACGTGACATTTTTTGAACTACCCGCGCTAGTTTTTTATGGTATTGCTCCAGCATTCTCCTGACCGTCATTATTGCAAACGACCAGAGCCGCTAGATTTCTCCTCAGAAGAGTTGTTGAATTCGACCCTGCTTTATAGGTAGTGACATAAATTCACCACCGCACCGGCTGATATGGTTCAGAGTATCAAGTGATGCTACTGTAGTTCCTGTGATCGAGAGGTCCTGTGGTTCGATTCCGGACAATGGCAGGATTTTCGACACTACCTAGTTAGCTAGTAGCAGTTTTCGGAGGAAAATTCTAGCAGACGGTATGATCAGTAGTTTTCCGTGGTTTCTCCAATGATTACCGGAGCAACATTCCGACGAATAGGTCACGGACTTTGCGTGTTCTTTCCTTTTTCTTCCTCACCCTATACTCACCCCTTATATTTACCACTGGCGAATCCTGAACACTATTTCAAGTATATATCACTTAATGGAAGCTACCTCTACCGTTATCTTTTTACTTGGAACATTTCTAAAATCCCAATACTTAGAAATTCCGTCCTAAATAATTGTTCTATAAGAACTAGATTCTTCTATGTTTAACACAAATCACTAACTTCTAGTTCATTAACACACTCCATTTTTACAAAACTTAAGAGAAGCTTATGAACGACCAGAGAAGGACTGTTCACCGCAATATTTTGCGGTGCCTACCGACTGTGCAGACGCGTATTCTCTCCTCTCCCCGCCCTTGAAACATGAGGAGCCCTAGGTTATCGCGGCTGGCATGTGGTGCCTTCGCTGGCGTTAGCAAATTCTCTGAGCAACATTAAGAACTGTTTGAAACTTCTCACTCTAACACATTTCATAGCGCTTACAGATGCAGAAGACTGACTGGCCCTCGGTAGCAAAGAGTTATTTTTTCGCATGTTTAAAGTTTTCAAAATCTCAACAACTTCATAGAGGATTATCAAACTTATGAAATAATTCTAATACACTTCGAATTACCAGGTATTCCGGCGGTATACGGAGGTATACGCGGTGTATCGAAGAATTCGGCACTGACATTTCCACTTATCAGCACCACCCTACCATACATATGGGGAGCGTAGAGTCTGTCTTCGCTAGGGCGATGCCACGTTGGAGGGAGATACCTGGCAGAAGAAAATCGCGCAAACTGACGTGAAGATTGGCATCAGATCTCACCATCCAGCGGAGAAATAAGGCCACCACCTCTCGAGATAAAAATATGCACTACTCTTATTGGAATAATGACCAGAGTAGTCGACGCGCCCGGAATCACAAATGAATCCCTTGAACCTCCCGGACAACAGTACTGAAGAGGCAATGGTTTTGCCGCTGAACTATCGTGGCCAGCAGAGCGCGCTTAAGTGCAGGGAGCAGAATAGCTAGCTAGTATCGGTTACTCATCGTTCTTCCGAGCTGTCGAGACACCACCTACCGAGGAGAGAGAGACTAGTTTTTATCCGTACGCCTCATAATTAGAGAAAAGGAATTCCGTGTATCTGTGATTTCCCGCTCCGAATCAACTTCAAACATTTACACATTCCCTTTCACTTCCCCTTGCGCAACGAGTCCCTCCCAAGGCTGTCTCCTGTCACATTAGCGGTGTTGTATGAAACCGTTTAGCTCAAAAGGTTTCCACCCTTGCGCAAACGGAGCAAATTTAACCCCCGATGACGTCGACCAGGAGGCAGAAGCGGCGACGGCGGCGACTAGTCGCGAGACATGCTAATGAATAAGAGGGGTCGGCGGGATCGTAGGGGAACGAGGGAACGGAAGGGGTTGTGGCAGCAGAAGGGAGCGCAAAAGTTAACGTCGCGCCGGAACGTGATAACTACCGTAGGGGTGGAGAAAAGGGGTGGGGCGGGGCGAGAGAAGGCATGCCTGAAAGATCGCGCTCCCATCAGCGGAAAATGATTACTTTATGAAGGGTTTTGTGTCAGTGTTGCAAAAATTCAATAAAATCGCGATCAAAGTTCAATGGAGGATTCGCTTCCTGCCGGTGGGAGGGGTCATCAAAGTTGGAGCACGAGGTTCACTGCGGTGTTAAGGACACCCGTGATCCTATACCGGCCCCGCCCCTCAACGCGGCATCGCTTGTGATCACCGCATTGTCACAGTGGACGAAAACGCGATTTAAATCAGTCGGACTATCGTACACCCAACTGAGAACGAGTATGGTATACATACAGGCGAATTATTAATTAATTAATTACAAAAATACATGTCTATTAATAAGTTATGTGGATTGTTTAATATTACAGGTACATGTATACACCGAGGGCGTTACGTGTTGACATGAATATGAAATATTTTGATATTATAGCAAATCGATATTTGTATTTTGACAATGACTATGTTAGTAGTCTGAACAAAACCATTCTGGTGGGGGGTGAGATTTAGGTGATACAAGTCGGTGATTTCCCCTAATATAGATGGATACCGAGACAGGTTAACGAACAGCAAATTGTCATGTGTTAATCAACTATTCCCAACATCTCTTCAAAAAGAAAAGTCTCTGACTACCAAATTTATAAAGCAGATGTTTTCCTTTTCTTCAAACAAATTTTTGTGTAGTACAAAAATTAAATTTCGCCTACGAGGAAGAGACAACATTCGATAGTCGCCCCGACACATCACATGACAAAAATTGCTGCGAAATTTAGATACCAACCTGTTGTTGTTTAGACTTTTTATCAGTCGTAAACTTTCGCCTAAAAATGGATATATGCGCGTCGAATATGCCTATAAATCGAAGAATACGTTAAGTGATATCGTATATCTTCCTGTCTCCAAGACTTTCTCACTTTATCAGTAAAACGACCGCAGATCGTGTCATTTGAAACTTCTCACGATTTACAATGTTTTGATCTGATTGGATGATTCTCACTCTTACTTATTCTTACTCATTCTCACTCATCATTATTCTTAAGATTTTCTTTACTTTATTCTCGCCGCATTCATCTTTTGTTTACTTTCAAACATTGTTAAATTATTTTGTACTTTTGAAAGTGTGTATTTCTCTCCCATCCCGTCCATCCCATATGGTAAAATTGACAACCACAACTATTCTTTTTTTTTTCAGAATAAAAGAATTTGAATTAAGAAAATTAAATGTACAGTATTTCATTTAATTTTTAATTATATTCTCTTAGTGACTCAAAGACTCTTTCGTCGTTAACTTTCACAGAAATACTTCCTAAATAAGGGTTCAAAAAAGAAAAAAAAGGATATCTAGTTTCCCAATTACTAAAACTGATCAAATTACGTAAATATTAGAATGTTGTAATACAAATTCTTAGTGATACAGGGAGTGTTTGCGTTCTATTAATTAACGTAATTTCTCCCCCCTTCTCCCCAAAGCAGTGTGAAATCTTCAAAAAAAAGCGATGTTTGCAGGTTTTTGATATAGTGTACAGTCATGGACAAGACAATAAAGAGGGTGATAAACAAAGATTTATCAACGATCAATAAAGAATGTATTATTTATTCGCCAAGTATTCTTAAGGAATTGTATATGGATCAATTTAAGTTTTCATTTAGATCTTTTACGTCTTGTCATCGAAACGTTGCTTGTTTAATTTGCCACTAATTCACGAAGAAATTGTATCTACAATTATAAAATTTCCGAATCCAGTTGGTAGATTTTAAAAATCTGAATGAAGAAATGGGAAAATGGGCCAGAGAGTATTCATTGTTTCCGGACACGTCAACTGCGTAGGTAATTAATTTGTCCCATAAATGTTATATACTCTGTTATAATCCGGGAGCATCCCGTGTTTCTCCTCCACTGAAAACTGAAGTCCGACGTCGACCAATACACAGCGTTTCGCGTTTTCCTTTCCCACATACCCCAGCAGGACACCACACAATCCGGAACAAGCTCTACGCTCCTGGTCTCATCTCCTGACAGATGTAGTATAGTTAATGCGTGGGTTTACGGTAAAAGAAGCGATCCGGAAAGCGAGGAGCGGAAGGAAAGATCACGCGCGGTCCGTGACCCGTTTGCTAGAGTACTGCTAAGGCATTCGCTTGGTATGGCTCGGAGAAACCACGACAAACTACCGATTAGAGCAGTCGTCTGCTAGAATTCTCCTCCAACAGTGGCTGAATTCTATCTAGCTGGCAAGATAGTTTCGAAACTCCTTCTAGCGTCGAGGCTCAAACCCTAGGACTTCCGGTCGGAGGCACTACCGTGACGTCAGTTGATGCTCTGGATAATACTAGAATTTCTTAGTGGGTCTGCAACACATATATTTGCCCTACACGTGGGACATTCGCCCACCGTGAATCGGTACCGGCGTCGTCTCCCCCCTCTTCACCCAAAAGCCGTTAGAGGCCCGCAAACGCCTTTCCCCAGGCGCTCCCGGATCGGAAACGAAGGTATTACAGACGATGATTTATACGGCCGCGATAAATTACCCACTGTCTCTCTTTTCATTTACGCAGAAAATGACTACACGGAATTCCTCAATAAAATCTATAAAGGATTCTTCCGCAGGATATGCCAGCCTCGTATTATTTTCGGAAAGTGGGAGGGGGTGAAAAAGAACGATAACGGAAAGGAAAGCGTGGCGGCGGGTTTGGCGGTGCGGCGGAGAGGAGAAAGAGAAATAGAATAAATCTGTCGTAATTTATATCCTGGGCGACCGTTCCGCGGAAGGATTATCTCCAATTTAGATTAAACAACGTTGAAAACGCTAAATCGGCCTCCGGGGCCCGCTTAATTTGCAGCGTTAAGAGCCCGCGAGGAGCCAAGAGGATTGGGCAGAGGAGGAGGAGAATAGGAATAAGGGGGTGGGGGAGCCTTGTTACTGCTTCATTGCTCGCATAGATTCTGGCTTTTACCATGCATTTCTTAGCGGTCTTAAGTTTGCGCATTGCTGGTACCGTTTCTCAGGATGTGTGAGGATAAAAGTATATTACGAAACGGTATAAGAGTTCGTTCATGATGTAGGGAAATGTTGAGATATTATAGTTGAATGTCTCTTGTTGCTAGGCGTATTGTTGAATTGGAGTTATAAGGAACCATCAACTTTCATTCCTAGACCGGTATGGTACTTAGGTTATTCAAAATTTTAAGATGACTTAGAAATAAACGTTTAAAACAAATTAGTATCTATTAGAATATATATTAAGAAATCATGATTCATATTAAAAGGTCATTTCTGGCTATGTCCGACTTAATTTTGTACGCTTATGCTGAGAAGATCTGATTCAAAAGAACGATGTGAGTTTATTTTCTATTTTCGTTTATTTTTGACGTCAGAAAAAACAGTATAACATAATCGAACTGTGCGTTTAAAAATAATGGCATATATAAGTAACTCACTTTGAGCAAAAATATTACTTTTATCTCTGCCAAACAAGCACGCATAATGTCTGATATTGAGAAAAAACTCATTTGTCTACCAGAGAAGCACTAAGAACTTTTCAAGAGAAAAATCAACTACGAATTAGACTGCATTTTCGTGGTACGGATTTTCCAACGCAATATTTCAAAAGAGGTAAGGGCAGGTTGACGGCCCATTCGGAGAATCTAGAATAAAATCTATTTGGCTTAATGAAAAACCTAAAGAGTGATTTATTGCCCGAAAACAACTCTATTTACAGTTGGACCTATCATATTCAAATGAGCATGAAAAATCGAACGAGAAAAAGGAAAATAAGTACGACAAATGAAATTGTGTGTGTATAATCATCCTAAAAATATTCACAAATATAACTAATGGTTCACATCTCAAAGGAACTCACCAAACTAGATACGCAGGGTTAATTTGAAGAATTATGAGAATGCTGATGTGTTGACGTAATTAAATGATATGAATGGAAGTCATCTCCGCAAACTTAATAGATTTATTTAGATACTGTTTCACTTGTAAGCCAAAATACTTAAATATTTGTGATTTACTTCAAAAATGTTTTCCATTACCCTAAAATGTATTATAAGACTTCAATAATAACAAAGATTTCTCAAAATAAAAAAATAAAAAATAATTATTTGAAGCAGTCCTTTTGGCTCCTTGACGTCGTTGTAGGTAGAAGAGCATTGCCGCTTTAGTGGTAAAAACCAACAACAAATGAAATTACAAAAATTGGAAAAGAATAACCCATGTGAGTCTGGGCGCTAAGGAAATTGGAAACTGGGGTTAAATAGCTTTCTGGAGCTGCAGGCGAGGGGTCGGTGTGTCTTCTTAGAAATGTCTCAGGAGCTGGGGGGTCAGTTTGTGAGGGAGGGGTGCACAAAATTAGTAGCAGACGTGGGCACAGGGAAATTAATTTGTTAGTTGAAAAGGGCTTCAGATTTCTGCTTGGGTTGAAAAATGTGAAAGATTTCTAAAGCCTTTCTGTTCCAGAATTTGTTCTATTTCAAGAATGTTAATGTCTAAGACGGGGTGGAAGGTGTGGCCTGTGTTTATATGATGCACAGCAAAGTGCGATTAGTTTTATTGTGTTTCCATGCACGTAAATATTCTTTAACTCTTTCTTAATTTGTGAAGAATGTGAGCTACTTTTTGTGCTATTTTTCCACAGAACGGAATAGAAATACATTTTGATGGTTCGTGGGTGAGTGAGGTGAAGCTTGGTTTTTGTTTTTTCTTATTTTGCGGCGTAGTATGTTGTCAACGAGAGTGGTACTGTATCTATTGGCGGTAGCTATGTATTTCATGTGTGTTTCTTTTGGAAAATAGCCTTGTGATAAGGAAAGACTGGCAAGTTGTGTTCATGACATGGAAAGCCGCGTGTTTATGAGAAGAGGGATGTTGGGATGTGTTGTGGAAGGCAGTGTGGGTGGGAAGGCAGTGTCTGCATGTGTGGGTTTTCTAGTTGAAGATGTGTTTGTTTTCTACCCTAGAGATGGTTAAGTCTAAGAAATTAATGGATTGATTTTCATTTTCTTGTTTCGTAGTTAATTTTATGCATGAGGGTCTTGAGTTAAGAAACTCGACAAAGAAGTCCAGCCTTGTTGTACCGGTTAATCGAGCTACAATGTCATCAATGCAGCGGTAAACAGTACGTTAGTTTCTACTTTCTCGCTACCCGTTCCTCAATAGAGAGAAAGTTATGTAATGTTGCGCGAAAAAAAACAGTAAGTTTTTGGCAGAAAAACTCGTATTACAGGACTCTGCCAACGAAAAGGTGGATAAATACAGATGCTAAATTTAGAAAAATTTATCTAACGCGTGATGAAGCCTTAATTAAGTTTTGTGGGTCCTTGATACCAAAATATCGATTGACGACAAAACGTTTGTCTGCCTGTCCGTCCGATTGTGAACATTTCAGCCGATTTTCCTCAAAATTGATATTCCCCAAACGATCTGGATGATGTCGCGAGAACTTGAATTTAAAACCAATATTTTAATTTTTGGGGATACTTTACATGAGGTCCCTGGGACATTTTCCAAATTTTCAAAGTAGTCCATTGTATTTTATTAATTTTTTTGTTGGATCGTGTGAAGGACGTTTAAGGAAATTGTGCAGATTTCATATTTGCAGAAAATGATAGAAGTATATAACTAAATATATGTATTATTAGTTCTTAAATATATACTTTTTTCAGTTGTATTGCAGTTTATTCCGCTCTTAATCTCCTCTCCCCATTGGTGTTTTTCGGGTTCCGGAATGACATTGGTATGCGAATTGTTAATGAAATAGTAAAATAAATGGTGTTTAGAGACACGAAAGTGCATGATGGAAATATTAACTTGGAAAACCATATTAACCCTAATTTTTGAACTATAATGATCTCTTACTTGCAGGTCTTATGAAATGAAATGCACTGTTTCTTTTAAACAAGAGTTGTGTACCGACAGTACTAACAAAACATTAAAAAAAATAAAACAGTTTATTCAAATTTCATTGAAACAAGCTACGTCCTCTCTGCGCTATTGATTTTTGTGCATCTCGCATGTAACACCTCCACTAGCACCAAGCGCAGAAGACTTCTCTCCCGTTGAGGAGCATCGTTCGCCTCGTCTAGCCGTACCCCGCGCCGCCCAGCTCCCTCCGCCTCATCCGCCACGCCGCCTCCCTGCCTCTTCCGCTTCGCCTCGCCTCTCCCCGCCCCGCCCCGCCCCGCACGCCTGGCCACACCTCGCCCAGCCCCGCTCCGCCCCGCCCCGCCACGCCCCGCCACGCCACGCCCCGCCACGCCTCGCCACACCTATCCACGCCACGCACAGCCCCACTCCACACCGTCCCACCCCATCACTTCACTCTCCGCCTGTCCACGCCTCTCTCCGCCTCACCCAAACCCGCTCCGACCCGTCCCGCCACGCCACGCCTGTCCCCGCCTCGCCCAGCCCCGCTACGGCCCGTCCCGTCCCGCCCCTCCCCGCCACAGCCCGGCTCTCTCCACCAAGCTCCGCTACGCCCCCCCCCCGCCCCGCA
The DNA here is from genome assembly GCA_011170035.1 of Teleogryllus occipitalis. NCBI lineage: Eukaryota > Metazoa > Arthropoda > Insecta > Orthoptera > Gryllidae > Teleogryllus > Teleogryllus occipitalis. The sequence continues at coordinate 38,006 of BLKR01006483.1, forward strand.
TCGCGCCGACCCAACTCTCCCCGTCCCCGCACGCTCGCGAAAGTTGGCGCTTTCACAGCACTCGGGAGTTTCCAAGGGCGTAAGAATTTTACGTGGGTTTTTTCTTCGCGCGGGACCGAGGCCGGAGACGAGCGGGTGAGAGACGGTCGGTCGAGCGGCGTTGAGTTCCCTTTGTGGGCCGCTTCCGCTGAAGAATCTCGGAAGGGCGAGGGCTAATGCGCTTCAGGTGATCACGTGGGTGGAGCGTGCGAGAAAGTCACAAACAGAGCGTATTAACCGAAAGATGCACTTCACATCTTGTCCGAGGATGGAGGGCTGGGGTTTTTTACGTTAGGGGCGTAGCGAAATGGAGTTCTTCCTCAAAAAGCTTATTAAGAGTCTGCGAAAAAATCCTTGGCATTTTCAAGTTTTTTGCCACCGCATTAAGTTTTTACCTTCGTTATCAGGGATTTAAATACGTAGTAGTGTATAGTACTTAAGATGACCAATTGTTTGGCAATGAAAAGGAGGACAAAACATTTAAGAAGCTAGTAGTGCGGAATGGAACAGATTTTCTCGTAGTAAAGTGTTCTAATTTCCTTGATGTGGACTGACTTTACGGTCTTGCTCCATCTTCATTCCAGCTGTCATCTATCGTCGCCCAAAGAACATTGTTTTTATATTTTCTCAACTTTTCGCATTGTTAATGGTACAATCAAAATATTATTTCAAGAATATTAAAGAAGAGTAAAATTTCGTCCTAAATAGAAATTTTCATTGAAAATTTTGAAGCCGTTTTTAAAAAAATTGGCGATTAAGCATTACTGTAAATGCGAAATTTTATGCTTTTCACAGAAATCTATTGCGTTCTCGAAAACATTCATTGTACGTTATTTGAAGCACTTCCACTCAAAAATCCAATAATGTATTCAAATTGATGGAAATGAGTAAATTAACGGCGTGAGAGATATTTGAAAAAAATTGCATTTGTGTAATTTTTGAAAAAATAAAAGAATCCACTACAATAAACTTAACGTCATATTGAAAAGTACAGTAAGCACTAACCATTGGGGGAAAAAATGAAGAAAAAATGTGGAGCCATTTTGAGAAAATGGCGTTTGAGCGTTTCTGAAAATGTGAAATTTTGAGCATATTTTCACTGAAAACTGTTGAGTTTTTGAGAAACTGTATTTCACAATTTATTCTTAGTTTTCATAGTTTACGTTCTTATTTCAAATGAGCTTCAAGGAAGATTACCTGAAAGGGGAGCGCTTCAAATGAATAATTCTGTCACAGGCGAAGAGAATGACATTCATTTGGCACTTTACAACACTTGACAACACCACTTTCCAACACATTGTGTCTCTCACATTGAGATATCCCACTGATTTAACCTTAAACTCTACCCATCTGAATCTTTGAGCTAACCCTGTCCTGCTGTGGTGAGACACCCATTTGTTTTTACGACTTGGAGTGGGAGAAAATGGGATATCAAATTATTTTCAATTAGACACATTTATTTAGATGCCATTGAGACATCTACAACATGATTCAAATTTCGTTTACTGTTGACAAGTAAATAATGAAATGTTTGCTGATGTTCTGCACAAATGCGCCTATGAAAAAAATTTCATAAAAATTTTATTTTCCTGTCCTTTTTTCTAGTTTATTTTAGTGAATTCTTTTGTTTTTTCATACTGTATGTAGTAGCGCTCTTGTCACGCTTTTTATCCTTGGATTTGTGCGACTGAAAGTACATCCTTTTGCTTTTTCGTCCTTACTTCATAAGAAGAGAAGGTAATGTAATCTTGTGCCGAAAAACAGCAAACTTTCGAAAGAAAAACTCTTATTGCCGCGCTCTGGTAGCTGGAATCTCATTCTTATGCATAGCAAAATACTTCTTCTAACTCGATATGCAGTCAGAATCCTCTTTTTGCGGGTATTTAATGCCGAAAAATTTATTGGCAACAAAACATATGTTTGTCCGTTCGTCTGTCTCACTGTAATCATCTCTTCGCATCGAAATCTTCACCAATACCGTCAGCCTCTAGAAGAAGCCGATAATTTTTTGTATACTTAGTGTGGCAAGAGCTCACGTGAACACCGAAAAAACAGAAAAAATTATCAATCAAAATATTACACTAACATTACTCAGGTATGATACGCCATCCCAACAGTCCTGACCGCAAAAAACTTTAAATTTCATAATTCATTTAACACGCCACAACAAGCTCATCTACAAAGACAAGTAAACAAAGGTTCGCCTCAGTGTTGCCAACCACTGCAGAGAAAACAACCAATGAAAATCTTGTGGGATGGCCAACCATCCCGCGTAGTGTTTAGTCTCTATGTTTTTCATGAAGTTTTAAACAATGAGTGAACTTACTTGGTCCGCCTCTAAGAGTCAAGCATTCGTTGACTGGTTGCTGATGCCGGACGCATCAACTATTGAGGTCATTAGTCCCGTGTAGTGCATGTTTTTCATCGGGAGATGGCGGTGGTCTTCCCACACTGGATGGCGAGATCCGGCGCCGACCTACCGTCGACAAGCGGGTACAAGGCAAAACAGGCGGGTACCGTCGACGTTTTCCCCAACCAGGTATCTCCCACCAGCGAGGCACCACCCCAGTCGGGACAAATTCAAATTCCCCGACCGGTCTCCGGTGAGGTAGTGTAGTGCATGTTAGTGTAGGTGTGTGTGGATAGGAACAGGAAGAGGAAGGAAAGATCGCACACGGTCCGTGGCCCGTTTGTTAGAGTACTGTTCCGGCATTCACCTGGTGTTGATCGGAGAAACCACGTAAAACTACCGATCAGAGGGGCCGGCCCTTAGAATTCTTCTCCAGACAGCGACCGAATTCGACCTAATTCACAAGCTTGTGTCGAAGATCCTACCACCTTCGGGACTCGAACCTAGGACTTTCCGGTCAGAGGCACTGCCGTAACATCAGTTGATGCACTGAGTCACCGCTCCCGGTCTAGCAGGCGTCTACTGTTAGCAGCGAAAGTCAGAATCTGCTGCCAGCCAACGCGAGAGTGGAGACCCCGGAGCCTTAAAGGCGAAAGGCCGAAGGCGAAGCGAAGAATCGGGTGGTAATTAAAACGCGCGTCGCCTTTGGTGTCGGCCCACGAAAGGTTAGAGGCCTAATTAAGTATACGCGTACTTTGTGATGCGCCCTGCACCAAGAAACCTTGAAGAAAAAAAGCCGCGACTAACTACTAGGTGGAAAGTTTGTTGATAAACTTTTAATGTGTTTATAATGAAGGAAAAACAAATTTTAATAATGACCCTGTTACCACCTTCGGGAAAAAAGAAGCAAGAGGTGCAATGACACCCAATTCGAAGTTTGCTTCTTTGTAGGATAGGTTCATGGGAAGAGTGTTGCCAGAGGTCTTTCAGAAATGCAATCTTGAGTAGGTGAAAATGAAATTAGGAAACTTTCTTTCTGAAGAGTATCAGATTTACATGCTACACATTGTACCCGCGCCTCTTTTCTATAGTATTTTTTCTGTTAATGAGGGGAAACTAAGAATGGGGGGCTCTTGTCTCAACCTCTTTTTTTCCCCTTTCATTTTCCCTTCTCCGTTACCTCTTCTCTTTTTCTTTCTTTTTTCTCTTCTCTCTCCCTCTCTCTGTCTATATCTCTTCCTTTTCTACTTTTCTCCAAATCTTTGTGAATACGTGTTCATCAATCCCTTCTTTTAAGATTTCTACCGTCGTAATTATTTTATTTAATAAGATCGTTAATTAATTTTTTTTCTTTTCCGCCACTATTCTTCTTGGAATTTTCCTTCCTCGTTACAATCCAGAAAACCGTTATTGCCCCGGTTTATTGGTGTGGTATACAACCACGGCAACGAACAACATTATGTTAATAAAATTAACATTTTAATGTTAATCGCAGTGCGATAAATTGAATATTGAAAATGATAAACTAATAATACATCAAATAAAAGAAAATAATTAATTAAATTTCAATGTATATCCATATAATTTTTCAGTGTCATAATTCAATATTCACCTATTATTTGAAACCCGTGACCAAACTGAAACTTATATTATGGGTAAACAAAAAAAGTGATACATATCAGAAATTGTAATTTTTAACTGTAAATTTTTAGAAAAGATGGAAATTTTTCTAGTAGACAATTCCTAATGATATTTAACAAGAAAACAGGTAAAAAGTGTGGGTTGGTTGGTTGGTGATTCCGGGCGCGTCAACACTCAACGTTATTAGTCCCGAAAGTGTAGTGCATGCTTTTTTCCTCGGGAGATGGTGTTCTTCCCCGCTGGGTGGTGAGATCCGGCGTCGACCTACCATCGGCGAGCGGGGTTTTCCCCTAACCAGGACTCTCCCACCAACAGGGCACCGCCCCAGTCGGGACATACTCGAAGCTTCCGACCGGTCTCTCGGAATATATGACAGTGTAGTGTGTGTGTGTGTGTGAAAGGGGAGAGGATAAGACAAGGAAGAGGAAGGAAAGATCGCGCGCGATCCGTGACCCGTTTGTTAGGGTACTGCGGCATTCGCCAGGTGTTGATCGCAGAAACCACGGAAAACTATCGATCAGAGCAGCCGGCCTCTAGAATTATCTTCCAGACAGTGACTGAATTCGACCTAGCTGAAAAGCTAGTGTCGAAAATCCTACTGCCGTCGGGACTCGAACCTACAACCTTCCAGGCGCTGCAGTGATATCAGTTGATTCACTGAGCTACCGCTCCCTGTGGTAAAAAGGTTAAACTCCTTATTCTAGCACACCGATTGTAATTTTCTTAACAAGAGGGTAAATTTTATCGGAAGGAAACTATATTACAACAGTTCAATTAAACAGAAATTCAACCTGGGGGTTATTCTATGATATTTTACAGTTTATTTGGCCAAAGAGCTAACTAGGAATACAACACAAAGCTTTCTTATTATATATAAACATTACAATTAACACGTGAATATAACACTTCGAGTATATATTATAATGTTTTCAAATTCTCCTAAAATTCTTGTAGTAACAAAGAAGCCAAGGAAAGTCATTTTTTGTAAAACAATGAAAACATTTTGCTTTTTCCCAATTTCCAAATTCATTAATATCAAAATACAAAACGAACATCGAAAAAGGGGCCTCGAGTTCGAAATAGTTGTAAAGAACGATTCATAGGATCAGCAAGATGTCAGTGTGTGTTGCAGTGGAGATTACTTGGAAGCTTCTTAAACGTCACAGAGGAAGCAAGCGCAGGAGGAAGCGGTGCGACCACTGGCGGGCGAGAAGGGCAGCGCGGGCTGTCTGGGCGACGCAGAGGGAGTCGCAGCAAGACGGCCACGCGAAGCGCCGGGCAGCGCCGTCCAACTTACACAATGGGCACAGAAACTTCGAGTGCAGCGCACATCGACTGCGCAACGGACTGGCTCGATGAGAGAGAGAATGGGGCCAGTGATGACGGAGGTGAGAGTGAGAGAGTGCGAGTGAGAGAGTGCGAGTGAGGGTAAAAGGGCGAGATGGAGAGAGTGACGGCTAGATCGACGGCGAGGGCTAGCGTGCCCGACGGTGGCACTACCTTGTCAGCTACGCCGAATTCAGTTATTGTCTGGAGGAGAATTCTAATGTCTGGCTGCTCTCTCATCGGTCCACTGAAGTCAGCCAGCGACTGAACGAGTGAGCAGTCAGGCCACCAGGGAGCGTCTTGGTGTCGGACGAAGAGGAGCAGGATTCGCGAGATGTACGTATGACTGACAGCGTGTTCCCAGCACCCCAGGAAGGCTTAATATTAATATTGGCAAAATTACGAAGGTTAAATTTGTCAATATTATTTATAACAATTTTTATAATAATAATAATAATAATGACAAATAATATTTATCTAAATTAGATCTAAATAATGTAATTTATTCATTAAAATGTCTACAATGTAAACACTGCTACGTAAGACAGACTTCCAGAAAATTAAAAGAACGTGTAAGAACATAATTAAAACATAAACAAGTAAAAGAAGAACAAACCTGTTAACTAAACACAGAATTGACAATGATCATCAATTTGATGTTCTTAATCCTACTACATTAAAAAAGAATCAAAATATCAATGCCGGATTACTAAAGAAACTCTTTATATGAAATGACCAAAACAAACTAAATATTATGAAAGAAAGAATTTCTTTCAAGAAATTATATGACACCATAATCAATATCTTTAGACAATAACTGCACTACAAAATTTTTCTTTTCCTCAACACCAACTTCAACTGTTCAAATCACCTTCATCTATCAAAACATTTTTCTATTTGTTTACAAAATTTTATAGAAGTTTGGAGGCTGTGAATAAAACAAATTGTGAGATTATTATCTCAAAATTGAAAGATACAACATATTACTATAATTCAGGTAGATCATGAAATTTTATACAATTAATTGATGCAATTTCTCTGGCAGGTTGTACTTAATACAATTTATATTTTTATTATCTAATTTATAATGATATTCATCATTGCAGCTTTTGTTTTAATTTATGTATATTTAATTTCATTAGACCCTGAAGAAGAAGGTCAATGACCTTCGAAACGTTGGTCTCTAAATAAATGTAAAAAAATAATAAAAATTGAAAAAATAAATGTCTGCCCAAAAATTCAAAGGACCTTTCAAGAATGACAAAAATATCTAGCTTAAGTATTAATGGTGTACGATGGGTTCAAATTAATTTGAGCTTTGTCACGAAATAACTCAAAATTATGTGTGTATATTGTTGAAAAATCGAACTGAAAATATTTAAATATTTAATACGAGAAATAAATACGAGGATTGGTGCCAAAATCACATGAACGGAAAGTTGAGCTAACATGTATTCACCACAACAGATGACTCGGTCTTTATTAGTAACTACAGAGAACAATGTGAGATCAGTTTTTTCCACCGTGCAAGATGAATATAATTTGTTTCGAGCAGCGCTCATACATGAAAATAGACGTTCTTCGTGGGAGAAATGCCAGAGAATGTCAGAGTGAATGAATGGAAGTTCTTGGAAATAATACCCTTTCAACGGGACAGCCGCGAGTTGGGCAGGAGAGTTTCTGGAAAGACTCTATCAACCAGTGATCAGCAACACACGTGACGAACTGTATGTGTGTGTGTGTGTGTGTGTGTGTGTGTGTGAACACATATTGTGAACTCATATACGCTAAAATGCTTTGGAACATGTATCCAGTACTGTAACTTCAAATACCTTAATAAATATGAGAAACACTATTTTGTTGTGTTGTTAAATATCCGCTTTTTAGATTATTCGTTGCATGTATATATTGGTGTATTTTTACAAAACAAAATAGTTGCCATGGCATATGGTCCATGATTCGTAGAGTGCTTTAAGACAACTTTGAAAATTCAGACTCCAAAATTTAAGTTCCTGCCCATAACCTAAACAATTATGTCACTAGATAATCATGTTTATAACCACAAACGATGAGAAATACATAGTTTTATTCTTGATACACTACAGGCACACTGCAACCCATATATTTTGCGTAATCATTGCTTCAGAAAGTCATCTGAATCATTTATACGGTTTTGAAAATTTTAATGAAATCTCAGATGTTCATTATATAAACAACATTTTACAATAGTTTACTTATGTTTTGTTGCCCGTTGTGTACATTTCAGGAACAGCAGTACAGTCCAGTGGTGATATTTCTCGATTTTCCAAAGACAACAATAATTGAATACTTCAAAATAATTTCCAATTTATAAACATTACATGGTTCCAACACATCAATTCTCTCCATTGTATATTCTCATCGTATCGTACCATGCAACAAACCAAAACAACATGTCACTTTCGATAATTGCTCGTTCACAGAAAATATCCATGAAGGCAGGTTGAATTCGGAAACAATGTATTCATCCTACAGTTACAAATTAACTCGTTAAAATGCGAAGTAAATTGTAAGAGTTCCTAAGAACTTCAAAAGTTAACAAAAAAATTAAAATATTTCTCTAGAAAGAAAATAGCTGGAAATGTATTTGTCACTACATTTTTTTAAAAATAATGTACCGCTTGGTAATAAACTCGCAGGGAACATACGAAAAATTTAATGAAATCTTCCTTTTAAAATCGATTAACTTGCACTAAATCGAGAAATACATGATTGTGTAATAAGTATGACTAAATTAATGAAATTATATATTTTTACAGAACAGAAAACTTCAAAAGATATTCTGTGCAAAAATTATTAAATCTTCAAAATCATTAAATTTAATGCACTTCAGGCAATTCAACTGAGAAAAACTTATCGTATATGCCGAATTCTTTACAAATGAACATTCAATTAAATATAAGTAAATTATTAAATATTTTATTTTTTAAATGTACCAGCTAAGTACAATGGTCAATTTTTGAAATAGGTTAAATATTAAAAAGGCCTTTATTTCACGTAAAAGATATTATGAATTATTAATATTTTCAAATAATATTACGTGACCTTATTTAAAGATGAAAGATATACCTTTCAAGAAGATTTTATTAATAGATACTTTCAATTTTGTAGTTGTGGTCGTAGCCGTCAAAAAAATTTGAACTTTTGCAATTTTCAAAAATTTATAGAGTTCAAAGAAAATGAAATTTTACGCCATTTTATGAGTATTCTTTGCTCCATCGGAGAATAAAATAATACAAATATTTTAATTCTTAAAAAATTAAAAATGTTGAGGCTAAAAAGTACCCCAAAAATTCATATACCCCTTTCAAAAGCGCAGGGACTCAAGTTCGGCCAGATCGATTGGGAAATAAATTTTGGATACATTCGTTTGAACGGTTTGAGCAGTAGCGTTGACCACTGACAGACGGAGGAACTAGTGGTGTGGCGATGGGAGAATACTGTAGCAAGATCAAGCACGGTTACTTCTAGATAGGCAAAGAAAAAGAAGATCGACAAATTATGCAAATACCTCTGTCGAATATATAATTAATTATACAAGTCTAATCCGTGCAGCAGTTACGGGCAAAGTATCTCCCCCTCCCCCAAATAATTGGAAATGGGCTGCTTGCAACACGAGGTTATACCACGATTTCTCAAGTGATGCGTTTATTTGACCCCATGTCATAACACAGGTCAACAGTTGTGATTGTCCAGTTTTAGATTTTGAGGTGCTTTTGCGTATAGTGATTTACTTATCGTGATTGCCACTTGATCATATCTGACCGGATTGTCCTAAAGCAAGAATGTATAATTCAGTTATGATTAGTGACGAGTCTCACTTCGGTCTTCAACTGCCAGACCGACGATAGCACGCTCGTAGAAATGGTCAGAGGGCAAACATCTCTCATATCGGAAACATACTTTTCTAACTCCTGGGATTAAAGTTTGTTAATTTCACTGTTGTTCAAGGAGCAATGAACACCCTCCAGTATGACACAAGAATCATATTTCCTCTTCTATCCACTCTGCTCTATACCCAATAACAATTTCCAGCACCACAATGCAAGAGCACACTTAGCAAAAATTTCCAGATCTCATACCGGGAGCGGTAGCTCAGTGCATCAACTGATGTCACTGCAGCGCCTCTGACTGGGAGGTCCTAGGTTCGAGTCCTGACGGCGGCAGGATTTTCGACACTAGCTCTTCAGCTAGGTCGAATTCAGTCGCTGTCTGGAGGAGAATTCTAGCGGCCTGTTGCTCTGATCGGTAGTTTTCCGTGGTTTCTCCGATCAACACCAGGCGAATGTCGGAGCAGATGGGCCACGGACCCCGCGCGATCTTTCCTTCCTCTTCCTTGTCCCATCCTCTCCCCTTACACTAACATGCACTACACTACCACATATTCCGGGAGACCGGTCGGGAGCTTAGATCTTATGTCAAAATGCTGAAATCACACCACACTGATTCTCGATGCAACAAGTTTGTTTAAAATCATTAATGGATTTTCTAAGTAACTGTAATATTTTTAAATAATGGAATACAAAAAATTAAATATTTCGATAAAATATATTATTTATGTAAAAATGTTCCGAGTTCATTAGGCACACTATCTAGGAACAGCCTTCTGGTTGGAATGTAATGAAACGTTCCGCTGAAACTTCTGGTTGACAATGGAAACATTCAGAAACATCCAGAAACATCCATTAAACCCAACGAATTTACGAGTAAAACTGCAGAAGGTGCATAGGAAAGAAATTTACAGACCTGTTCCATTTGGTTACACGTAGCTGGGTCGTACTTACTCTCCATGCGCATGAATTAAACATGAGCCGAAACTTACCGTTTCCGTTGTGGTGTGGACAGGACACGCTTTACACCATTTCAACACTTTTTGCGATCTTTGCAGCTACATTTTCTTTTTAGAGATCCAGGTTTCCTTTAAAATTTTAACTACCTCTTTGAAGTTCTTAAAAAGTTGTGCTTCCCAGACAAAATAACTCGAGGTGAAATTGAACTTGATCGTTAACATGCATCATTGCTCAATCATTAAGATGTTGGAAGCATGTTAGCATACATCATGTATGGTAAAATGCTAATACTATGTAGTATATGCCTTATTCTTAATTAAACTACAATTAATACCGTAAAACGGATTGCTGCGATATTACAATAAATAGATGAATTTAACAAGAAGTTAAAGAAAGAAATTTCACTAAATGTGAACACTTGTATTGTGAACGAGCAATGTATACCTTGTAAATATATTGAATTAGATATGCATGCACCCATTTTTAATTAAAAAATACTTTATAAACATAATAGATCTTGATACATTTTTATTTATAAAGTATCAATAAATTAACAAGGGGTACCTATAATTCTTGTGCTTTCAACATGTCTCAGATAAAATATATGTTCTGATTAAATATCGAAGGAAATCAACTGCTTCAAATAAAAAATGGCATTGTTTATAGTTATTGAAATACTACGATAAATATAAAATCTTACCAAATTCAAAGCAGATTGAAGTTAGCATTTAGCCCGACAACTACTATGGTCATTATTTCCGTCAGTGTAGTGTATTTCATAACGTGGGAGGTGACGATGTTCCTCCCCCGTTGGAAAGGGAAATCGGGTACCGACCTGCACGTAGGCGTGTATGGTAATTCTTGCCTCAAAGTATCACTCAGGGGGCACCGCTGGGAAGGCCCCTTCCGACTGGTGTTCCAACATGTGTAAAATATTTGTAAGTTTTTATATCATGTAAATCTGTATGTAAGGGAAGGGGGCAAGGATGAAGAACGAAATATTGCGTGCGCTCCATGGCGCGTACGTTAGAGACTAATCCCTCATTCGTCTAGAATTGATCACAGAAATCCTGGAAAACTTCCGATCAGCCGGCCGTTAGAAGCTACTTTCAGGCAGTGGCTGTATTCGACAGAATTAATGGTAAATTGATTGGTGTTTCCGCGCGTGTCAACTACTATGAAAATTAGTTCCATACGTGTTGTGAATGTTATATCCCAGGATATGGCAGTATTTCTCCCCTCGCGAACATGTGATATCCGACGCCCACATACACGTCTGGTATTAGCGAACTAGTTATGCAGTTCGAATTTGTCGAAAATCCAGGACCCATATGCCATCTCACTCAACGACTTTGCAGAGGTAACGGATGTTGCTACTAATCCAATGCAAATAGGGGTGAATTTCACCGCTGAAGAGAGACAGTAAAATTGACCACATTAGTATACACTTTTTTTTATTCTGGCCTATTAAAGGGTTTTAAAGGGATACTTTTTAAGTTGAACTTTTATGCAAAGCAACACATTGAATTAAATTACCCCGACAACTACAAATTCATCTTAAATGCTACGTTTCACATCACAGCCTCATCCGCACCGACTCTCACTGTGGCCGCCGACGCCGTCACACTTCATCATGATCCAAGCGTACCTGACCATCGCGCCTCCACACTTGAAACCACTGTATTGAAACCATCAACCTAGACTTCCTTCACCACTATACTTGTCCCCCCCCCCGACTCAGCCACCACCGCCATCCCCGACCGGCTGCGACAGGTCAGTGGCAAAACAGTTTTTTCTGCTGCATCGATTACAGGAAGGTTAGGATTCGAGTTCCGACTGTGGCAAATTGTGTACACTAGCTACGTAGCTGGCTCGTATTCAGTTTCTGCCAGGAGAAGAATTTTAGCAGCCGCCTGCTCTGATCGATATTCCGGGTTTTCCGTGGTGTCTCAGATCAATATCAGGCGAATGGCAGAGCAATACCCTAACAAACGGACGACAGCCTCGCGTGATTTTTCTTTCCTCTTCTTTTGTCCCCTTATTTTCCCTTACACGCACAAGCACACTTCCATGTACCACACTACCATGCGTGTGGGGAGCTTAGAGGTTCTCCCGCAGAGGAGGGCGTTCCCCACTGAGTGATATACCTGGAAGGAAAAAGAACCCGCAAGCTGGCTTGTAGGTCGTTGCCGATCTTACGTTTTAGCTGGAGAGAACAACACTGAAGGCCAGTTGTACAAGTTTCTGTTTGAACTAAAGATTGGCGCACCTCCGTTCAGAATGTGAACTCAGTTTAGCCCACTTCAGTTGTTCATCAAACATAATTGACAGTTCAGGTAAACGAATGCTGAAGTTTCGGTAAAGAAACTACCCTGAACTAGCGGAAAAGCGCAAACAACTAACAAACGATGAAGCTGGAGTCTCTTTGCTGATATATAATCTCTTTGCTGTTGTTTATTGTGGTTCATTTAACCAACATCGGTCTGCGTGGTGTAGTTTTCGTGCTTTTCTAGTACCATCGTATTTATGCACGGAATTTATCTTAAAAGTATTTCATTTTATGTGCAAAACAATTAAAACCGAATGCGACATTTGTGAATAAGAAGCTACGTTTGAAAAGACAAAACTATATAGTAGAAAAAGTAATCACAGAGCTCAGAAATGTCTTCCGGTATCCGAGGTGGCAACTCTCCACAATGTATGGTATACTTACGTATCAGTGGGTGAACATTCTGTAGTACATGTTTTACGCAAGTTTTGGATCGACGGAACCTGTAAAAAATATCGTTTTTCCCTCCACATTTCGAAATGATTTGGACGAAGACGAAATATTTTTCTCTGTCTCAGAAACGCGTATTTGAAAACGAATTCTTCAAAACCCTCATGGCCAGTTAATCGTGCAGTTTCCATATTAGCTACTTCGACATACTCTTCCATATCTCATCCATACCATTCCATACTTCACCAAGCTACTACTTCATGGTTATGTTTCCAGGTTTAAACTCTCAAGATCGGCAGTTCAGATTCGGCCTCAGTTTAAACGGCGTTCAATGCTGATCGTCAATTGTACAACCGTCCACTGGACATTAAAACGAGTTTTAACGGTGGATTACGTGTAAACTCGGGTTGTACAACTGGCCCTGACTGATATGTAGCATAGTTTATATTTACGGGACTAATGGCTTCAGTAGTTGACGCGCATGGAAACAAAAACAAAAAAACAAAAATTCACTCACGCCGCCGCCACCACCGTCGAGCTCGCTGAAGGGCACGCGTTGCCCGGCAGGCGTCCGTTGCTGCTCGTTGTCCCTAACTGCCGCTTGTGTTTACATCGCGTCTAGTGTTTCCCAACGCAGCAGAGGTGTGTAGTACACGGGCGAACAGCATATGCCGTACATTTTTTGGTTGAGAATTTCGTCCGTGACAACAACCGCTGTTGTCGGCAGGTGATTATTGACGCTCCCAGTGGACATTACTACGACCCAATGATGTTCTGGTAGTTAATAAATACTGGGACTACTGTTCAGTTATGTAGAAGTTAGTTGTAATGAGTATGCACTATTGAGAGACAAAAACTACTTTTTCGTAAATCAAAATATGAGACAAGATAATTATAAGTCTGAATTAAGCAAAAGCTTAGATCTTCTTTAAAAATATTTATTAATTGTAAAAACAATTACTTGATACCTCAAATTACAAAATAGTTCATTACGATGTTTAAAATTGTGTATTCAATCACCAAAATTCTCTCTCTCTCTCTCTCTCTCTCTCTCTCTCTCTCTCTCTCTATATATATATATATATATATATATATATATATATATATATATATATATATATATATATATATATAAGAAACATCACATACGAACGGGACTAATGGCTTATTGAAACAAAAATGGAGATTTAAACAAAAACAAATTAGAATTTAAAGAAAACTCATTTCAGAAGTCGAACTTCGAAGCTTAGGGAAAAAACAATTCTTAAACAAACGAAATGATTTCATTCAAAATGTGATACTATAATTAATAAATAATTAATTATAATCTAACTACGTTTTCTACATAAAACTAGTAAGTGTATTAGTAAGCCCTGGAAACCAGAATCTTAACTTTTGATCATAATAATAATAATAATAATAATAATAATAATAATAATAATAATAATAATAATAGTAATAGTAATATAACTAATAAAATAAATACGTTCATGCAAAATTCATGGAATAACCTGCCTTCAGTTTTGATATTTTTTACTTCCCCTGACTTCTGACTTTATGGAAGAATGAGTTCCCAAGTATATGTAGACAACGCTCGAACGTAAATTTTGTGTTTCACTGCAAAATTATTGTATTTTAAAAACACACAAGCAGTAATAAAAGTTAAAATACGACGCAACCGGAATCTTCTCATGGCGACCATTAGGGTATTCAGAAAACATAATCGCATGGGGTGAAATTCAATCGTGAGTGGTTGGTTGTTTTATTTCCAACATCTATCTTGTTCGCAGAAAATATATTTTTTCAATTATAGCAATCTCTTGTAATCATTATCTGTTATTAGTTTTAAATATTCAATACAATTACAACCAGTAATACAATTTACTTCAATTTGCCACCGGAAATCACATACGCAAATCCCATCGTAGAGGAGGTTATATTTTAAAATGATCGATTTAGGGGAGGCTATCATGAAATGTTTTCCGTATTTATGAGTTTGTATTCGTTCGCGAACGCTCCCAGTCGTTGAGTTAATTGAAATAAAAAACTGGAGCCGCGGGCGAAACCAGAGAGGGGAGCACATCCCGCGCCCTTGTCAGACGCGCGGGAAGGGCGGTGGGGCGCGCGTGCAGCGGGAGAGGGGATGGGGCGGGGAGGGGTTGGAGTGCGAGATGAAACAATTGTCTTCGCGACCCGCCAGTGCCTGCTGGTTGGCGCCGCACCTAATTGAATAGTCGTGTCCCTGCAAACAGCGCGCATCCCCCATACCGCCCGCCCGCCCGCCCGCCCACGCTTCCGAGCCATAACTACCCCGCGCCCGACCGCCGCCGTTTGTCTGTCGGGTACGCGGCGCGCGTGAACCTCCCCTCCACCCCCACCCTCACCCCCGCCCGCGAAGCCACTTCACCGCTAGCCAACGCCCCCTCCGTCAACATCGACTCTGTTGCTCCGTACCTCTTGTAACATAGTAGTTTGTCCTGCCTAGCAACAGAAGAAGCTGTTGGGAAACTTCAAAATAAATAATCAGAAAGATTTGTGGGGTCGAAATAAGTAGACCTGCTTAGCTGATCCGCGAAGCTATAGCAGATAGGCTGTTTCTAAATATATCAATAAGTACTGCACGTACTAGAACAGAAATAAAGTTTGTTGTTCAGAAAGAAATTAATTTCTGAAGAAGAGTTGACTGGAGGTCAGCTGGCACATGACTGACATTAGAATTGTTGATGATTGCGACGCTACGCTCCAATCTGTCATCGGCTACTCCCTGCACCTGTTCATTTCGGTCGAATGATCTTTACTCTTGTGTCTAGACAATCTCTTCCTTTCTGCTCGCTTGCTCTCTCCAACACCTTTTCTTCCTCCCCTTCACTTCTTATTTTTCTCCCTACACTATACAATAGGATACGGAGAAAAGTATTAAAATCACCTCAACATATGATCTCAATGTGCGGTCGTAAAATCTGTTTTTACAGGTTCTTCAGATACTCCTCAGCATTGATACTCTTCTCTTCTTTCCTGTCTACTCTTCTTTTCCTTCCTCTTTACTTTCTCCTCTTTCCTCTTTCCTCTTTCCAATCGTCGCCTTTTTCTCTCCTTCCTCCTCTTTCCTCCCTCTTCCTCCTAGTTTCTCTCCACCCCTTCCTTCTCTTTCATCCACCCTCATTTTCCTTTCCTACTCTTCCTCCGTTTCCTTTCTATCTTCCCTCTTCCCTTTATTTTTTCCTCTGTTATTCTTCTCTCCCATATATTTTCTCTCTTCCCTTACTTTTCTTATCTCTAATCCCTTCTTTCCCTTTTCTCCCTCTTCTCTTCCTTCTCTTTTTCCTTCCTTCTCTTTTCCCTTCCTTCTCTTTTACCTTTTTTCTCTTTTCTCTCTCTTCCTTTCCTGATCTCTTCTTTCTCTTCCCTTCCTTCTTTCTTCTCCCTCCTCTTCCCTTTTCTCTCTTTCTTCATTCCTTTCACATCGTGACCATTATCTGAGTATCATTTATTGTTGATTTCTATGTACATTACAAGTGAAAATTGTACTTGTAAATTAAATACTTATAAGGTTCCACAATGAACCAATAAAGGCTTCCAAGCGTCTCATTATATTCGTTATGAACTCATAATCTCAAGGAGAAAAAAATGTGTTCGTACAACGTAATTCACAGACGCAAGCACCCTTTTCATCTGTACTTATTTGACGCAAGAATATTTTGTGAATAATTGTGTGATTCTGGGATTTAGCAGCGTTTCTCACAACGTAATGCGTTATCGCTCATGTAACTGGTCTAGCAAGAAATTGTATTAATATCTGATGATATTTTATTAGTTTATTGAATAAATTATATCATTTCTAATTTGTTTATGTATATGACATGCAGTAAAAGCATAAAAAATCTAGTCACATGCAATATTAATTCTACTATGTAATTAAATCTTATATTTCAATCCAATAGAACTATATTTGTAACATTAAAAGGAGGGCAAATGTACACAGTTATATCTTATCCCTGCAACTTTCTTTGAAAGATAGCTTGGTGAAATGTGGTTAGAGTGGTATTATTTACATTATCGGCCAGTAGAATTTTTGAAGAAATGCCTACCATTGGAAAAATCAAAGACAAACCGACATCTTTAGTAACAAATGTCTGTCTGTACTGGCTCAACAGCTCCTTACGGGGCCGAGGCCTACAAGTGGTGCCGGCCATGCGGCCATGGGTTAAGGGGTATGTGTGGTTAACACATATACAGCCCTTACGCCGTATTCTGTCTTTAACTTAAAAAGTGGACTATCTCATCGTCACTCAGCAAAAGGTACTGGAACATTGCAAAGAAAGCACCCACTATAATCTGCCTCTGCCGGAAACCGAATCCGGGATCGCGGGGATCCGGGATCCTCGCATTGAAAGTGAGGACCCCGGCCAGTGAACTACTCTGAGGGGCCTACTTAGAAACAAATAGTATGTTAAATTGGCTCCGAAAATTAACATAAGTTTTCAATAGATTCATGGATAATAATGTTCTTCGTATATTTGTGAATATTTGAAACAGTGAATTAAATATGGTCGATGTTATCATATACTCTTTTTAGATCACTCAATTTTGTGGAAAAGTTCAGTGGAAACGTCCATTTCATTAACCCATGGCAGAAATTTTTCCAAGAATTAAATCCAATGAAAAAATTTCCTGGAACACGGTAAAGATAAAAAGCTTTCCGTTGGAAATCCAATTTCACAGGAGGTATCCTACACTAAACTACGTCGGTACATTACATTCAATGTAACTTTTATGTTTACAATCCAATCTGTGTAGCATTTTTTGCGTGAATATTCAGTCACTACTTACAATATATACTCGGTAATTAAAGGGCGTGGCCCCGATAATCATTTATTACAATCTTCTATTAAGCAGCACCTCCCCCTCCCTTACACTTTAGCCGTGTTTTCCGCACGCCCTAACTGGCCTGCTATGGCTGTTCTGCCCACACCTCTACCACGCCCATTATTCTGTCGCTCATCCTCCTCCGCCGACTATCTATCTAATCTACCTATCTAATCTATCTAATATGTCTAATATATCTAATTATCTAATATATCTATCTAATCTATCTAATCTATCTAATATATCTATCTAATCTATCTAATCTATCTAATCTATCTAATCTATCTAATCTATCTAATCTATCTAATCTATCTAATCTATCTAATCTATCTAATCTATCTAATCTATCTAATCTATCTAATCTATCTAATCTACCTTATCTATCTAATCTATATATCTAATCTATCTATTTAATCTATCTATCTAATCTATCTATCTAATCTATCTATCTATCTATCTAATCTATCTATCTATCTAATCTATCTAATCTATCTAATCTATCTAATCTATCTAATCTATCTAATCTATCTAATCTATCTAATCTATCTAATCTATCTAATCTATCTAATCTATCTAATCTATCTAATCTATCTAATCTATCTAATCTATCTAATCTATCTAATCTATCTAATCTATCTTAATCTATCTAATCTATCTTGTCTATCTTTTCAATTCATCTAATCTATCTAATCTTATCTAATCCACCTATCTAATCTATCTAATC
>BLKR01006484.1:0-56478 GCA_011170035.1 Teleogryllus occipitalis
TCCGCCTCCGCCTCCGCCTCCGCCTCCGCCTCCTCCGCCTCTCCCTTTCCTCTGCCGCTGCCACCTCTTCCTCCGCTTCTGCGTCACCGCCGCCGTCGCCGTCGGCGCCACCACCACCTCCACCGCGAACCACTAGCAAGCGGGTGACGCGGGAGGCGTTTCTGCTGCGTTCGCGCTGCTGATATCAGGCCTTAGGCACATTGTCATTGCGTAGGCTTCCGCGGCCGAAGAACGTGTGATCTAGTCTGTCCGGGATGAGCCGCACCTGTGTCACGGTTCGGCCTACATATTATGACCTTCCTCAAACCATTGTACCGTCGCTGCAGGCTCCTTCCGGACAGCGTAGATCGCCCCTTATGGCACGTTGTCATTACTATCAATGAGTAATTTTCGAAGTCTTAGTGTTGGCGACTACCAACTCTTCTTTTGCAGAAAATTTGCGAAATGTGTTGTAAAATGCAGTTAGTAAAATGAACTGGCATTTAAGTCATTTTTAGAAAGACAATGCAATCTTCATGACAACTTAATTTAAAAATTAGGGTTGGGAAGAATCGAAACGATTTAGTATTCCGTGGCTCGAGAATCAGCGACAAAGTTTGATCTGTTCATATATTCTTCCAGCACATTTTCACATTAGTTATTGATTGGTCTCACAAAATGTGTCAACCCTCCCTTCATTCATAGCAGTGTGCTTGTTCCTTCGAAACACAGATAATTGTTGTACTATTTCATGCTATGTTCTCTTAAGTCCTATAAGAAATTCACTCGAATAATTTCCCTAAAATGAATTGCTTTTTACCGAAATTTTCATTATAATTAAATGATCTTATTTTGACATTAACGAAACTGTCATCTAGGAGACTACACTTTCTTATAATCTTTGATTTCACGCCTATTATGATAGTACATCCTTCGTTTTTAAGTTATTGATGTTGTTTCAAAACGACAAAACCAAATTACTCAATATTTCTGAGAGGAAATTTGAATGGCATTTGGGGAGCGTCACAATTCGTAATGTCTAAGATATAATTTCGTTGAAAATACCTCGATTATGCCGACTCATACCAACGTCATAATACAATGTTCTTGTTGATTACCTCCTAATACGTGGTGTGTAGCAGATGTTGACTACTGAAAAAAAAATTGCGTGCTGCGATCCCATTTGTGCGACGTGTGTCTTGACTGCGTGCGTGCAGTGTGGCTTCGATAGCAGCAGCTGTGTAGTGCGACCGGCCGCCATTCCACACGCCAAATGCCTCGACACGTCCGCGCACATTCCAGATGGAAGCTTCGTCCTCCTGTCAAGACGTATTATTTTGGGACGCCCATCAGCTGATAGCTGGAGCATGGCGAGGGCGTACACCAACGAGTTCATCGACCTCGCCAGTTATGCTGTTGGATGTGAATGGAGGAAGAATTGGGCGTCGGTGCATGTAAAAGGCCGGCAACCGTAGACAAGGCTTTGGGGCAGAATTTCATTTTTATTTATTAGAATAATAGAATGCATAGTCCAGTACTGCTGTACTTCCACACATGTTACTTTTGGCGGCTTACTTGAATCTCATAAACTAAATACTAAATCTAACTAACCAAGGATAAGGAAGCTTATAGGACGCCTTACTGATTCTCCAGCTCGGGCTGGATGTTCAAAAATGCGGGAACCTGTTTGTGATTCTTGTTTACGAATATGTGATGTGAGCGAGGTTAAATTGGGATAATTGTTCGATTTGGTTGATGCATGAATAGAATTTGTAGGATATCTTGTAATGCATGGTATTATGTATGGGATGTTTACTTCTTTATGCGACTGTAAATTCGAGACAAACCATGGGTCCTTTGGTATTGCTATCAGGTACTTACTTTGGGTGTTTTGGATTTTGAGTTAGTTCTTGACGCATTTAACCACACAGGGCACGCATAAATCAGAATCAGTCGGACAAGTGTTTGAAAAGAGCTTTGCTCAAAGAATTGCTATTGCATTGCTCAAAGAATTTATTTTCGAATATAATTTGCTGTGTTCGTTGGCAGCGTAGTGTGTTTTTACATTTACATGGTCTTTCCATTATGTCTTCGTATCAAGATTTAGACCCAAGCACATGATGTTTTGATGAATGCGGTACAAGTAATTACAGTCGACCCTGGTTATAGTGAACTTTAGGGACTAACATGTTTGGTTCACTATGATGTCAATATTAAAAACAATTTCTCCATAATAGTTGATTTTATTAATATACAGGAAAATTCATTACCAGCATGAACTGAAAATTTCAATATTTTTATTTATACGTCAAAAAAAAACAATTATTTTCAATTGTTTGCTGCGTACATTTTTTCATTCGATACTTCTCCCCAGTTTGTGCTCCCTCCATACTTGATTCTGCGGGGTCCTTTGTTTCTAAGTATGGTAATGCAGTCTTGGCACCTTTCAATGCCTCTTGGAACACTCTTGGAACACCATCCCACTCTCTGATGGTCCTTTCAATCGCCTAATAACATTCGAGATCCAATTATTTTCCAGGACTTACTTCCTACGTTTACTATAGTCGAGGTTCAAGTTCACTAAAACCGATATATTCTTATGCTTATTTGTCATGTAAATGAAACGGGACCAGTAACGTAAGTTCTCTATAACCGAGGGTTCCCTATATGTGAGTTCACTATAACCAGAGACCACTGTAATGCATTATTGATTTGAAAGGGAGAGGGGTAAAATTGGGCTAAAGAAATTAGCTTTTGAAGCATTGCTGCTGAATTTCCATTTTTTTAAATGATTAATCTATTTTGCCTAGATGGATTTGTATCTTGTTTCTTATTGTATTCGTTTAATAATTGCAGCCAATATGTGGTATCGTCAGCGAATTTACCGATGTTGGTGTTGGATGCTAACAGGATGCCAGCTACATATGTATGTATATGAGATAATGGATATCCTTGGGAGAGGCCTGCTCGCAGGGGCAGGCCAAGAGGATCCAGGAATAACAATTTTGGAGAAAATCGTCTGAACGGTTAGCGCTGACCATGGACGGACGCCTAGACGTTTTGTCGTCAATCGAGTTTTTGGTATGAAAGACCCACCAAACAAGAATTCTGACTACACAATTTGTTAGAGAAAGTAACACATAGGAACAAGATTTATCCACTTTCTCGTCACTAGGCCCTAGATTTTAGTTCTAAATCTAGTTCTAAATAGAATCATCTAATCATCTAGCAGAATGTTATCTCAAAATGAAACTTAGAACCTGAAGAAGACATTGCAATAAATGTCGAAACGTGAAATAAAACGAAAAATGTTATGTATTCATCAAGAAAATAATTATTAAAGTGTTAATTTGTGAATAAAAATCTAATATCTAAAACAATTAAGGGAATCAAAGTTTATAAACAATATATCTCACCTGAAAAGATCTTTACCGTACATATATAATTAATTAGTAAATTTAGTTTTAGGTCGTTCATTAAAGAAAAGACCTCTCTGTAGCCACCCACACGATCAACAACAGCACAAATCTGCCCTCCCGTAAGGGAATCAATAATTTCCCGTCTCCACAGGGATTCAGTGGAGGGGAGAAAAGGAAGATAAAAGCCCGTTCTACTACGTCGGCGCCTGCCTACAATTAGCATGAAATATAATGTGTTATGTTAAAAAATATGCATAAGGCATAAAGAGTTAACAAATGTTTATTGTGCTCTTTTTACAATACCAGAGAGCCAAACTTGTAGGAAAAACAATGCTTCAACCAATATACGCCAAAAGATATCCCAGTAGTCAAAGCACTGTCGTTGCCATCAGGAGAATTACCCATTCTTAGCCGAAATAACCAAAGTCCAAATACAATAACCAAAAGCGGGCGCAGTCGGCGTACGAAGAATTAGAGTATCAACTATAGCACTTCGGAGCTCACTCGCAAAACTAGACTGTGTGCTTAGGCGCCCGTGGGACCTTATACTCGTATACGGGCTACGAGCAGAGATGTGCCACCGGCTGTTACACCCGCCCTTGCGATTCGTAACACCTGTTGTTGTAGTAGTAGTAGTAGTTGTTGTTGTAGTTATGAGTGTTCTTTTTATTTTTGATATTGTTATTGTTTTTATTGTTGTTGTAATTGCTATAAGAAGGAATGAGTATCACGGATAGATCGACACGAATTTATTATGTTTTTTATTGTGGTTTGATATTAATTATATAAGATATGAAAGTTATATTAGATTGAGACATAATCTTGAATTTCTTATTTTTCCTGAGATACTGATGCTAATAATATTAAATTTACACAAATAATTGAACCAAAAATATTTTACATACAATGAAATTTGAAATCCCGATAATTAATTTTCTTCCTAAGAACTCATACGCTCTAATAATTTGAGAACGTTCGTGAAATTCAGTGTTTCAATTTCCAAGAAAAGATAAGTTATGTAGCTTATTAATTCAGATCAATCAAGTAGAAAGATGTTCAAATTTTTTTCATCAGACCCAAAGATAATGAGTCGCAGATGGCTCTTCTTATGAAATTAGTTGTTCTTAGCACCGGAGGTCGATTATACTCTTAAGAAAATGTGTTACATTGCTCAGCGAATAATTGAATAATTAAGTCATTTCTGCCGATGACATCATAATGTTGCCGTGCCCTCATACCTTTTTTGCGATGTATAAATAAAAGTTTCGAGTAGTAAGCGAACCGCCAATTTCGTGTATTGGGGTCAACTCAGTCTTCTAGGACCTTTTTTAGTGCATTTTCTTCGCGTCACGGGGATCTGCGCTCAAGCGCCAAACTCGTGGGTTTGTCAACAACCTTTCCGTAACACAGAACCGTTAAATCGACTTATCGCAACCAGAGGAAGAAATATCTACTCGAGACTGCCAGCGTGTGTTAAGAATCTTAACAGCTTCTATCCGTTAAGTACAAGCGAAACAATTGAGTTGTATCAAAAGATGGTCGATAAGTGCTCCTATGAAAGGAAAGATATTACTTATTTCCACACGTTGTTTGGTGTAAGAAGATGGTGTTGTGAAAAGTATTCAATGACACACGGCCCATATCACAAGTACGGGACGTGGTTATACACCTGTTATTGCCTGGGTTTTTAAACTTTAACCACGTCCGTCGTCTGATCTATATCAACGTAATGACGTCAATAATTATTTCAAGTGAGTTGATGAAAGTTATAATAATAGAGTAGGAGACATTCTTTAGGCAATACATCAGTTAAGTTTCAGTACTGAGATATATTAAATGATATTGCTGGAGCATATCTGTAGCGATTCTGGCAGTTCATAGAAATTATGTACTTTTATAGTACTCGTTATAGAAATTTCGTAGGAAAATATGTGTCAATGCCTTGAGTAATGCATATGAATATGACGTACCTACTCCATTCCTGAGATCTATTACTGAAAAAATGATTTACAGTTAGTTGATGGTAAAATCCGCTGTTGATGTTCTTGTTTTCAAGTTTCATTTTTATTTAGGACTGATAAAAACGAACTTTTTCCTTATGCAAAATTTTTAATAAAATGTGTTTTAAACAAGTGTGTGTGGCGCGAAAAGGTACAGCTACGTTAAACTGATGAGTTGTTGGGAACCTTACGTTTTTTCCTAAAGATCTTACAAAGTATCCTCCAGCATAGAATACGAGAAGACATATTGGAAGGATGCTTCGAATGTGGTCGGTTACGCAAGTTTGGTTCCTTCGTTTTGGAACTCACCTCGTCTGTACTTTCATTCGTCTGTCCCTTTCACTCGCTTTCTCTTGCCCTTGTGCCTAATTATCAGTTTCTGTTGCCAAGCAGTGTGTCCATCTCGTTTCATTTCTAGGAGGAAACAGTCAGTTAAAAGCTGCAAAACGTGATACATGATAGATAAATAATATCAACGAAATTCTTAAATAATAGTTTAATAGAAACCTTCTAAATATTATTTAGAGTACTATGTATCATGAGTCAGAATCAGAACCAGTTGTGTGTTGTGGAGATTATTAGTAAGATTTTGTCATTCACTAGAGTTTGCGGTATAAAAATATGATGGTGAAAGATAACAACTCACTTAATTTTACAATTAATGTGTTTATAGTTAATCGCAGGGGTTCCCAACCTTTTTCTTTCATCGACACCTTTTAAGAGAATCGTCTCTCTTACATTATTCTCTATAAAATACAGCATATATAATTATAACACGGAGAATTGCACATCAATGTCTTCAAGATAATTGATTTCTACACCAATATCCTGGTAAATATCTAAATTTTCAATAATGGAAAGACGCTTCCGTTTCTGAGTAGCTAAGTTTCTAAACTTAATTTTTGTGTAGTGGTTAAAAAATGTCGGGCGTTTTTTAACCAGACAAAACATTTCTCCTGTATGTCTTGCAGATGGTATTTTCGTCCGGGATAGAGTATCATTGTGAATAGATTGTTATAATTTGTTGTTTTTTCTAAACATTCAAAGCAGTTGTGTAGCTAGGTTCTCGGATCCCACTGTACAGAACGTCGAAATGGGGCATTACCGGCAATAAAAGTGAAATAGAGTTTTCAATTTAATTTGTTTTGGCTGCTGCAATGGAGAAATTAAGTATGGACTGCTTTTTGATTTATTTTTTGCCGATACACGTCCGCGGGAGTACTTTTTACGGGCGATAGAGTATCGTTATCCTCCTTACTTCGGGGACCAGCGGAGTGCACCGTGTGCCCAGCATAGCATGGCTCCTGAACGTTGGACACGAAAGAAGAGCGAATTTGAAATTTAATATTATATATTGCGTTTCTTTATATCATAAAACAATTAATTGTCAAGTTCATTAATATTTGTGTAATGATTGGGATCTTGATTATACCTATCAATCGCCGGTTCAATTTCGGCTGTAGATCCTCAATAGAACTTTTGATCATCATTGACCCACTTCTAATTCTCATTGACTCATAGGGGTCGATACCGACTTTCTTTCCCTGTGAATGATTTCATTAACCCTACTCTTGTAAATTTTTCATTATATTATTCATTTTTTAAGCGATGTTAGCTTTCTCGGCTAGAAGTAAAATGAAAATAATGTTGTTGTGACTTCTGAGTAGAAGACAACAAATTTATAAGATTTACGAAATATTTAGTACATTGCAATACGAAACTTTCGGAACATTAATTTTTAACTTGTGTAAAAATAAATAAATCAAAAAATAGTTTAAAATAAAAAAGTGACAACATTAAAATAGTACGGGATCTGTGATGTAACTGACACGTGAACTTAACCATTAATTAACAATTAGAGAGAAAACGATTAGCCATCTGTGAATTATTTTTTTCAAACGCACTGTGTAAAAATATGTCGTTTTACGATATTTTCTCATGCTTTCTTCACTAGTATTTGCATTACTTCATAAAATTTTTTACCACGTCACTTTGGCCTGTTTCATTCTCACAGCATTACTACAGTGACAAACAGGAATATGTATCTTCTTTCGGAGAATCACAAACTCGTTGTAACGAAGCATGGAAAATGCATTGTGCCCAAATCCTAATGACAATTTATAGTTTGCTTTGAAAATGAAATATAATGAGAATTTATTGTTTTGTTCTGTTATAAAGCAAGCTGTACGTTTCGAAACAAGACGGTGCTCGTATTTATTGATAATCCGGTTCTTTCCGTGGAGATTCCATTGAACAAACGAAACTCTCGCGGTCAAAGCAGTCGAGTCCGTGAGTGTGGACAAGAGCGGGCGGTAAAACAACAAAAACATCTCCCACAGAAAACGAAAGGGGAAACAATTCCTGTCGTTGTTCCCCGAAGAACATGACGAGGCAAGATGCACAGACATGGCCCCAAATGAAGAGTAATGATGCAGAGCGCTTAGAAAGGTGGAAACTATCAAAAGAAACGCTCAGGATGTATAACTAGACGGGAACAAACTTACGAACTCCTTGAATTAGACATCATAAAAAAGAGAATTTAAGTATTCACTTTTTGGGAGACGTGTTTATGATTAAAAAAGCAGGCTTTAAGTAGAGGAGAACTTATTGTTGATACTTGGCTCAAAGTTTGGACCAGGAAGATTTTTGAGCTATAGAAGACGCGTTCGGTTGCTGGTTGAGAGAGCAGGTAATGATTCAGACATAAACGGTTGAAGCTAAAAGAAATAGTGCCGCCTCATTGGCACTAGTCATCTTCGCATAGAAAGAACAGCATATTGACGTGTTCTGAGCAGTTACCTGAAGACAAGTTGACGTCACATTTTTTAGTGGTTGCCATTTTAGTGTCTCCTTCAGTCTCTAAATTCTGTACTTCAATCCGCGGAGAACAAATTATTTCTGGTTGTAGAAAAAATAAAAAGGAATTGGCGGAAGTATCGCATCCTGGAACTCCAACAAAACAGTGCTGATCACATATGTTCAATTTTATGTGACATATTTATATAACCCTCTGTAAAAAAATATTTCGGTTGGTGTGATGGACATTTTTACTTTTCGTGATTTATTCGTGCACCAAACCCGTAGAGTTTAGCTCAAAACCAGCATTGCGGCTGACTGGAAGGTCCTAGAGTTCGGGTCCTGAGAGTAGCAGAATCGACGCTAGCTTTATAAATAGGTCGCGTTCAACCGCTCTTTTGAAGCTGCTCTGGTAGGTAGTTTTACGTAATTTCTCCTATCAATACCAGGCAAATGCTGGAGCAGTACTCTTATAAACAGGCTACGGACCGGGCGCCATCTTTCCTTCCTCTTCCTTGTCCTATCCTCATCTCCTTACTTCAACACTCACATGCACTGCGATATGCCAGGAGACTAGACGGGGGCTTATTGTTTCTCCCGGCAGGAGAGGTGCCCCTCTGAGGAAGATTCCTGGAAAGGATTCCAGCGGGGGTGGAACACCGCCACCTACGGGTTTAAAACAGTTACCACACTAACGGGAGACATGATCATAGCAGTTGATGTGCCCGGAATCATCAATCACGTATGTACCAACGAGGATTCAACTACAGTTGTAATTAGAGGTACTATTTGGATTTCTAAAGCCCTCGGTGGCTCGTTGGTTAGCATGCTCGCTTTCTACGGCGCAACCCCAGGCTCGATTCTCGATCGAGGCAAAAATTAACTGTGCGCTTTCCTTGCAATGTCCCAGTATCCGTTGCTGTGTGACGACGAGAAAGCTCACTTTTCAGGTTGAGAGGACCAGATATACGTCTTAGGGATTGCTATGTGCTAACCACAGGTATCCCTCAACTCGTGGACTCAAGGGCGGGATGCCGCTGGTAGGCCTTAGCCCATAAAGTGCTGTTGTGCCAAAGTACATACATACTTGGATAATCTATTAATTCACTAGAAATTAGATACCTCAGAGAGACAGCAGATCCTAATGATCAATGTCATGTTGGGTAATCAAGTTAACGAAAGTTCTGGAACATTAAATTAAATCGTAATCAGCAAGAGTTCATCACGAGGAATGTAACAAAAATCAACTAAAATTGGGGCAAGATTAAAATATATTAAATTGCATAGGTGGATACGTACCGAGGTGTCGTTTAAAGTCATGGCAGATGGGAAATGTTGTATCAAACGAAATTCAAGGCTTATAGTAACTTCTGGGGAAATGTACTCCATAGTTTAAATGAAGTTGCTGAGCGACCAAAATCAGCGACTTCATTCCTCTACGTTCTTACAGGTGAGGAGCGAAATATTATGAGATGCTGACGGCTGCAAACATTTTATTGGAGTTGAAATGAGATAAAGTTGTTGATCTTGACCTCGTATTTTGTTAGTAGTATACACCAAGCCTCAGTTCACACCTATCCCGTGTTATGTTAAAGACGTGTTTTGCAGGAGGATATGCTAAAGAAGTGTGTTGAGGTTATTGTTACAGTATTTCAGTAAGAGAGTACAGTTTTAGATTATTCTACTCCCATTGTATTATTCTGCATGTCAACTGCTACGAAACGATTCTTAGTTTAGCTTACAAAAGTTACTATAGGTCGTACAAAAAGTACCGTATGAAATTCGATGTAATGGGTAAATACACACGGGTGAAATGCTTTTACGAGTATTAAGAAAAATTCTGATGAAAGTAAACTTGAAGTTTAAATTATTATTTGTGGTTATCACTATCATTAATCACGAAACATATCATAAAACGAAACGAAACAAAACAGAAGTTTTCAAACTAGGCAAATGTATTTAATCACTACATTACTAAATCCTCGATATCTGTCCCTTAAAGTCCACTTTCACGAGACGAATTCTCATCCACGTCATGTCCCACTCCACCTCTAACTCCGCGTCTCGCTTCGCGTCTCGCTTCAGCTCTTATCCACTTCTCATTCCCTTCACGACGACTGCAAGTCCAAGTCATTTGCACGTCGCTCTTCTGTGTTGGAGCGTGGCGTGGGCGCGTCGCGGCGCCACGCTGCCGCCAGCCAGCGCCTCCACGCGGCGGCGCCCCCTCCATTAAAAGCCCCAAGCCATTAAAGAGCGCCCTCCCCCAGCCAGACCCCAATCTGCCCTCCCCCGGCCCCGCCCCCTCGGATCTTCAAGGCCCCGCCGCACCGCCCAACACGTGGAAGGGCAAGGTCGAGGCCGCAGGTCGACAGCCATGAGAAGGAACAGGAGCCCTCCACCTACGTACACTTGAGTTATAAGCTGCGATTAATTTTTTTGTGCGAGTGCGGGGATGATCTCTCACTCGTACTCGGCTCTGGAATTTCGAGTCTGATACGGTGGGCGTCTGGGTGTCTTCTGCTGCGTTGAGACGTGTTCTCAGTCCGCCAAGTTCGTAATCGCCCTTCAGTGTTTGTATAATTCATGGGATTGTATAATGAATAGACAAACTTTTTCATGTCTACGAATTATCTTTTATTTGTTTACGCTAACTGATTTAGTTCAATAACTAAAGAACTAATTTATATTAACACTGTAAATGTGAACTCTTTTCGCTTATCGATAGATTATTTCGAAACAACTATTTCAAAA
Organism: Teleogryllus occipitalis; assembly: GCA_011170035.1. NCBI lineage: Eukaryota > Metazoa > Arthropoda > Insecta > Orthoptera > Gryllidae > Teleogryllus > Teleogryllus occipitalis. The sequence goes on from BLKR01006484.1 coordinate 10,946, forward strand.
TGTCTTGTGTGTGAGGCTGTTTCATTTACAACGATTTATCCCGCTACTAACTTTAGATGTGGTACTAGTTATAAGAAATCAGTGAAAGAACAAGTGAAACGACTTAGTCTGAAAGTAGAGGATAACATGTGAATGAACAACTGACATCAATTTATTAAAATCAGTTTTACTATAGATATACATTCCGCTTCTTCTTTTTCTTCTATTTCTTACTCTTCTTTAACGTTTTCCTCTTCTTTTTCTCTTTCTCTTGTGCCGATTTCCTACGGAGATATTGGCAACCAAGTTCTGACAAATTATTCTTACTATTTCTAAGTCATCATAAAATTATAATTGATGATTGACACTTACTTTGCAAGCGTAGTTGTTCAATCTTTTCTATCACGTCACAAGCGCATTGTGACTTGTGCAGTTTTCGATCTCACGACCGTAAAACACTGTGATTATCTCCGAAGTCACGTTCTTGTAGTTTCAGTTTGCAGATGGATTGACGTCAGTCTTCAATTATTGTTTCTTTTAGGCTTTTCGTATCCTCATCTGTGTTACATAAAACAACATTAATTACTTGTTTAAAATATTACGATCTAAATCTAGCTGTGTAAATTCGTCTCTTCTACAGATTCTTCTATTATTAATTTGAACAGTATATCAAGTTGCACAATACGACCAATATGCTGTTACTTCTTAAAAATGTTTTCCAATCTATTCATTTGTTCTCCTGGCTTTGCGAAAAAATTCTCCGTCTCTTTCTCTCTCGCTCCACTTAAAACTCAGACATCTTCACAATTTTCTCTGACACCAAATTTCAAATCTCTCTTCACACGTTTTTGCTTCCTCCTCCCTCCCACCTGCACGCTTCTCAGCTTTAACATCGTATGAACATATGAACGCGTTCACAAACCTCTTTATTTTTTGTTTAATTGGTTGGATTTGAGGCTTTCGTTGTATTATTGAATTGAATTTTTATTAAATAAATGTTTGGTGTGACTGACTGTAAAAATAATATTTTGCTTGCACTATTTAGGCCGGCTTTGACCGTTTAGCTCCCGGGAAGTTCCTGCATGTACACCTGAGCCAACACAAGGCTGATCATCAGAATTTGACCCCTCCAAGAACTTAATTTTCCCAGATGAGGCGCAAATCCATCTGCCTCCGAGTCTGACGAATTAGTTCATAAATATTTAGATTCAAAGTCCTCCGCCCGCAAGGCTAACTTCTATCAGCAAAAACTAATTAGAATTGCGTTGAGGTTGGTCAAACTTTATGATTGCCTTTTTGTGCGAGGTTGTTTTTTCACCTCCGGAGTTAACTCAACAGGCTCTCAGCGCTGCAAACCAGCAGTATTATTCTGAATCCCACAGCGGCCGGGTGGGTGGAATAGGGGGGGGGGCACGAGGGGGGGGCGGTCTTCCCACGAACACAAAGGGATGGGGCACGGGCAAAGGGGCGACCGCCCGAGGAGAAGAATTACGAGGTACAGCCGCTCGCTGATTAGGCGAACACGGTATTATTAATGATTTCATTGAATTGTAGCCTACGCTTCATAACTGAGCAATCTGAGGGAAATATTCTTGGGGTCTTGGTTTTATTATGTGGTGAGCCTCCTTAGAAACTTTCAAGTCAACTTTTGGACTGTTTCGTTGATTGGAGTTAAGTAATTTCATTACTACGATGTTGTACTATGCGTTCAGGCTAATGTGTGAATCTGGCGAATTCGCGAATTGGCTGGTTGATGTTTGCGTTATTCACTAGTCGTGCTAAAAAATAGTTATTTAAGTACCAAGGGCGTTATAATGATTCTAATGATTGAGCGGTGACAAGATGCCCGAGGGCTTTTGGCCCGAGAGTATTTTCTCGCCCGAGATCATTAGAACAAGTTAACGTCCGTGGTACATATATAATTTTATTTTTACCTAATTTTGTTGATTCAGACTTACTTATGTACTAATTAACTAGATGTTAACTTGACTCGGTTTATCTTTTCATATTTCCCTCCCATAATTCCCTTTCATAATTTCGTCTCATAATTCCCGCTGTATTGGATCATTTATCATAAACTCAACTGTTTCCATATTTCCTTTGTTGAAGATCTATCTGTGAAGAACACATTTTATTAAGGGATAAAATCTCCAATGTTGTGATGGTAGAAAGAGGCCGGGCAAATGTTGAACATGTACAAGTTTCGTTAATTCTGAAGATTCAACAAAAAAGGATCCGCTCCATTTTTACATGCGTACTTTGCTTCATTCTTAGTTACTTACTACAAATAGAGGCAAGAATTATCCATCTTTGCAGTATTAGAGGCCTACAGCACGAGTTTTTCTGTCACAATATTGCCATTTTCCATTTCCATGCAGCATCACATTACTACACGCCAAAATACTATTATCATTCATACAGCTTTATCCAAACCCTCAAATCTAATGTGCGAATTAAGTGACTAATTCGCGAAATAGGCATGTTCAGGACATTAGTAAAGTATTTCGCTATTACTTCGTCTAAACTCGTGAACAATTAACGACAAATTTTGTTGTAGTACGAAAAATAAAGGATGGTTGCAACAATATTTCAATAAAAAAATCATAGCGCTAACCATATTACATATGGATCATTCACAGAAATTATATTATTTTGTTATTTCACTTTGAAAATTGCGTAAAAATGGCGTCCTCCTAGAATTCTGGAGCGTAATTTATAGTGATCTCTTTCCTTCATTTTCTTTTCTTTTCAGATTTGTCTCGTATTGCACTACTATTGCGTCTACCTACTTGTTAAAGAGTACCATATGTTAATAAGAAACTTTCAGTTTAGAGTGTTCAATATTATTGAATTGCACTGGTAATAATATAAAGTGAAATTTGTGATTAGTATGCCAACTAAGATTATTTTTTTACAAATTGTATAATATTATTAAAATCATTTTACGTGATTTGTCCTTCTGTATGTTGTATTCTGCCTGTGACAACGTAGAAAACGGTAAGTAAACAGTGTAGATACGACTTCCACTTCAAACATTCCTCTTGCAGCAGGTGAGCTACAATCCAACGAGTGATTGATAGGTTTAATTAAGGCACTAATGAAGGGCACTGGACGAAATTTGATGAAAGGCTTACCCCGTCGACTTCCCCTTGCTCTCTCCACATTGCCTCATCAGTGTTACAGCCAGCATCAAACCAACAACCCTCGCAACAAGCGTCTACTAACCAGGTCATCACAGAACACTGCCCTTCACTCCTCCTCTCACACCCACGCCCTCGCGCTGTCAATGCCTTTACACTTTCTCCCCTCGCCCAAGCACGCATGAGCCACCCGCCGCATCTACTCACCCCTTCACAAATGCTCTCACACCCTCATACCCACATGCTCACATCCACACACGTCATCATGCACACACGTTCTCTTCCCACGCACGTTTTCTTCCCACACGTTCTCTTCCCACACACGTTCTCTTCCCACACACGTTCTCTTCCCACACACGTTCTCTTCCCACACACGTTCTCTTCCCACACACGACCTCTTCCCACACACGACCTCTTCCCACACACGACCTCTTCCCACACACGTTCTCTTCCACACACGTTCTCTTCCCACACACGTTCTCTTCCCACACACGTTCTCTTCCCACACACGTTCTCTTCCCACGTTCTCTTCCCACACACACACGTTCTCTTCCACACACGTTCTCTTCCACGTTCTCTTCCCACACACGTTCTCTTCCCACACACGTTCTCTTCCCACACACGTTCTCTTCCCACACACGTTCTCTTCCCACACACATTCTCTTCCCACACACGTTCTCTTCCCACACACGTTCTCTTCCCACACACGTTCTCTTCCCACACACGTTCTCTTCCCACACACGTTCTCTTCCCACACACGTTCTCATACCACATACGCTTTCACCCCCGAACGCCCTTCCCAGACCGTCAAACCACTCACCCCCGGCGCTCCCACCCCCTAGATAAATGAATGGCGTGCGCGAGGGGAGTTGAATTGCGGTGCGCCAGGGGCGCGGGCGACGCGGAAATAATGATGTCGCTGGCGCCGCGGCGGTGCCTGATGAACAGGCGTGTGCCTTTCCGCGCGCGTTTCATTAGCCAAATGGACGCGCGATCGCGCAGCGCGATTCGAACCGGTGGCCTCGGGTTCGATGGCAGCGCGGGGGCGGCGGAGAAGGCGGCAACGAAGGGCGGCGGCCGGCGAGAGCAAAGAGGGGAACAGTAATTGAGGTCTGAGCAAATGAAGCGAGCGTTGCTGCTTCAATGTGACACAGCACGTTCACCGCTACGCGAGTCTTGCGTACGTCCACAGCACGGCGATCGATGAAACTGTGGTGAATACATTGAGGCGAATGAATCGGAATTATGGAAGAGGAATCTCCAGATGAAGTTTTTGTTGCATGAAGTTTGTCGTTTGTCAACACTGAGAGAGAAGACTGGGAGAAAGCGAGAAGAGAGGGAGAAAGCGTGAAGAGAGGGAGAAAGCGAGAAGAGAGGGAGAAAGCGAGAAGAGAGGGAGAAAGCGAGAAGAGAGGGAAAAAGCGAGAAGAGAGGGAGCATAGCTTCATAGCTATACTACAGCAGTATAGCTATGAAGAAGGCCACAAGATGGCCGAAACGTTAGCCCCATGGACCATGACGCGGCTAATCCCGGACAGCCAAGAATTCAATGACTCCGGCCGCGGAAGCCTACGACTCTATAATCAATCCATAAGTCAACCCTAGGTATAAAAAAAACATAGATATCGGGGAATATCAGAGAGTTTTTGTATTATCATTTGTACATTGTCTAGTTTACTTGACGTTGCCATGGTAATCATCCTCTAAAATTCATTCTTGACCTAGGCCGCCAAAGCTCACCGTGTGGCTTATAAATGCTCTGCCAAATATGGGTTTTGAAGTGAGGATACGAAAAATCAAATTATTCGTTTAAAACGCTCAGGATCTCTAGATCAGTCACGTCGACCGGGGAATATGAACTTTGGAAAAAATCGTTTGAATTTTTTAGTCGCCGATGGAGCGTCGGACAGTCAGACATGTTTTGAAATGATTGAAGGTGTTGTCATTGTCAACAATACTATTTATAGAATGCTGTACAATCATTTCAATAATGTAAATGTCAACTACAACTCACCACTAAACCAACAGACATGTTTTGCCGTCGATCGATTTTTTTGGAATTACATGTTAAAGAATGTAATTTACTACATAGTATAGCAACAAGACACAGACACTTATTCGTTACCAGGTTCTGGCAATAAGCGTTTTCTGTTGACCAATCGCTAATATTTTCCGCATTGCAATTCTTTGTCATTAAGTACGTAGTTTAGAGAGAAAGTTAAAATTGTATGAGTCTATTCATAATTGGAATACTGTCTTGTATGTGTTCAGATGTGCATACAGTAATTATTTTTAATAAATTGATTAAAAGGAAAAAAAATATGGCTTTGAAGGAGGGTTGATCCATTGCGCCCCGCACCGGGATCCCTTCGAAGGGAGTTCATCTGCAGCGCCCTGTTCCCAGAAGATGGCGCAGCCTGGCGGAGCGGAGCGCGTGGCGGAGGCCAGAACGAAGGGCAGCTGCGGGTTCGACGGAAAGGGCGGTGGGGGTTGGGGGAGCGGGAGGGGAAGGAAAGGACTAATTTACGCTTAGGCAAACGAAGGGAGCAACGTGCCCTTCACGGTCCAGGTATTGTGGAGCGGAAATGTGCTTCGCTCGAACCTCTGGGAGGATTGTTAAAATTGGTTAATAGAGACAAGGTGAATTGTAGATTTTCTTGACTAAGATTTACGTGTCTTAGTCTTTCTTCTCTTTGAATGACAAATTACTAAGTGAAAAATTTAAGATCTTTTTTAAAATGGGTAAGAGTATATTCAGTTCCATATGACGTAGGTAAAACCAACAGTTGGGTAATATGAGATTTGAAGGACAACCCTAACTAGTGGTACGACAGAAATGCACAGACTTTCTTGTACTTGCTCATACTTGTTTGTTTCCTACTTTTTTGCGTCTGGGTAACTTTTCAATTTTGCCCCACCCTCTCCCCGGCAGGCATCTGTTGCTATCCAAAAGAATTTTTTTTTTAAATTCGCTCGTTTTTCGCGCAGCATTAAATAACTTTCTCCCTACTGTGTTAGCGGTAGCGAGAAAGTAATCTAATAGTGCTTAAATAGTACGTACTTTTCTCTCCAGTATTTTCACGCAAAATTACGCGGAAAGTACTAACATTTTCGAAAACTTTTGTTTGATCTTGTTGCAAAATCTATCTTTAAGAAACATACTTCATTACGGCAAAAATCTATATCTTTGATATTTTAGTTGTAGGAAGATTCCGAAAAAAATTTGAATTTGCTATTCTCGAAAAATCAGGATTTTCAATGAACATGAGATCTGCACCATTCTCTTAAAAGTCCTTCACACTATCCAATAACAAAATTTTAAAAAACAAACGATGAAGCCATTTTTTTAAAAATTGGAAAATGTCTGAGGGGCTTCATGTAAAGTACCCCCCAATATTAAAATATCGATTTCAAATTCAATGGATCGCGACACCAGCCTAATCGATTGGGGAATATCAATTTTGGGGAAAATTGGCTGAACGGTTTAGCCGCTAGCGTTTTTCACAGACCGACGTGTTGTCATTCGATTTTTCGATATCAAAGACCCACAAAACATTGATTTTGGCTACATCACGTGATAAGAGGATTTTATTCCGAAATTATCAGCTGGATTTATCCACTTTTTCGTTACCAGGGCCCTGTAATAAGAGTTTGTCTGCCGACAATTCGCCGTTTTTTTTCGCGCGGCATTACATAACTTTCTCTCTACTCCTTAGCGAGAAAGTAATTAGCAGTTTAAGTGTTTTTATTTACTAAGCAATTTAGTACACTTAGTTACAGTCAGACGCGCATCGGGGGGGGGGGGCCTCATGGGCTTCAGCCACTACCTCAGAGGACGAACTGAAAACTCATTTACTATAATGTTTACTCATTTTCATAGAAACGAGAATAATGCCATATCTCAAGCCAAAACGTACATAATTATAAATGAACAAATAAAAATAAGTTTTATATTGGTCATAATGAACAATTATTTTCAAGAAACATGAAGTCGTCTGCACACCACACTTATAGCTCCCCCTCACCAGAGAAGAATCCTGGTCGTACCACCAAGTACATTTCATAGTTTATGTGGATATGCCGAAGGGCTTTATGGCTTAGGAAGCCTATGTTTATTATACGTTGCTGTAATATATGTACGGAAGGATATCTAGTTGGTATAAATTATTCGTGCACTAATCAAGCAATAATCTAAACAAGAGAATGGCGTTTTTGTTTTGGTTGCATCGTAGCCTAGGGTAATATGTTGCATGAATCCTATGGCAATTTTATGCTCGTAACAATTAGATGTGCCTGTAGTAGCAACCGTCTCGTTTGAAGTAAATTTTGAAAGTAAAATTTTCAGGTAAAGAGCGTTATACATATTCCAAATGATTAATAAAAGAAAATATAATTAATAACTCGTAATACTTGTCTTGAATTATTGTTCAGAAATAACTCGTATTCATTTCTTCACCCTCAGATTTAGTACCTATTCATTTCACAGATTTCGAACTTAGAAATGGAGGCCATGGAAAGCCTTAGCAGCCGTAAAGATGTTTCGCGACGATCTCAAACGCCCCATCCAACATGGCATGGCAGCGTACTTACGTCAACCGGTCTTCTGCTTCTTTGCATTAGAACGGCTACATCTGCTAAAGAGAAGAATGTGTAGGGCAAATGAAGGACACAGGAGTATCGAACAGCAATTAAGGAAGAAGTTGTTTGAAATGTCAAGCAAGTTTCGATTCGTAATCTTGTTCTTCGGTACCGAATAAACAATATATTATCGTTAGTGCTCGCAGCATTCCACACATGAAAAAGACGTAATGCGGTAGGACAACTCGCGAGCCTATCGGAGCCGCAATCATACGGCGGTACTCGTGTTTTGCTGTGCATGTAATGACACTGAAGTGATGTCTAATGAATGTACGACGAAGTTTGTATTCGTTGCTTTCTGCATGATAGCCTGCGCAGCGCAGCGTTGCGCGCAGGCAAGAACCCTCGCTCCTTGGCCACGGCCGGGGGCGGGGGCGGGGAGGGCGTGCACCCTCGCCAGCCACTGCGCCGCGCCGCCAGAACAGGCGACGGCGAACGCGCGTGAATGTAAATGAAAGGGGAGGGAGCTGCTGCCTATAGCGAGTTGAGAGCCCGGGTCCCCGGCGCGCTCCCCCTGCGCCGCGCTGCGCTGCTTTTACCACCGCCCTCGTCCCCGCCGCCGCCGCCGCCGCCGCCGCCGCCGCCGCCGCCGCTCGCGCCATTGTCGAAGGGATTGTGGTTACCTCCCACTCGCCCCGAGTGGGAACATGTGGGAGGCCACCGCAGCTGCGGGCCCCGCGCCGGGCTCTGACGTGCTGCGTAGCATCTTGGATCTCCTGTGCCCAGTGCATTTAACACAACACACGCCCTGGGCCGCTAGCTTATCGAGTGCATTTCGTAAAATGCCTTCATTTTGTTCTTAATTTGTCTAATTGCTTTCAATGCATTGTTTTATTGAATTATTTAAAAGGGTAATTCGTTACTTAGAAAAATATTGAAAAAAGTGCCTTTTCCATTTTACGACCTGCAGTTTCAAAACGCCAATAAGAAACTCAACCGTTTTCACGGTCTCTCGTAACTACATACTTACGTAGTAAAGAGAACGTATTGTAATGCGACTGATGAAATAGACGATTTTTCGACAGAAAAACTCGTATTGTCAAATCGTGGTAACTAAAAAATGGATAAATTCTGTTCCTGTATGTAGCACAATTACTTTCTCTAACACGTTGTGTTGTCAGAATCAACGTTTTGTGATTCTTTAATACCCAAAAATCGATTGACAACAAAATGTCCGTCTATCCGTCTATCCGTCTGTCAGTTTGCCATTCTGTCCGTTTGACCTCCTGTCCGTCCATGGTCAATGCCAACGCATATACCGTTCAACAGATTTTCCACAAAATTTATATTCCCCGATCGGAACTCGAGGCTTGCAAAGTTTGAAACGGATATTTCAATTTATGATGGTACTTTACGTAATCCTCAAGAGTTTCAACATTTTTTTTATTCAAATTCGTCCTCGATAGCGTTAAGAACGCTTAAAAGCTCAGGTTGGATTTTCCTTGAAACCTCTGAATTTTAGTAGATCATAAAAATTTACAAATTTTTCGACGTGGGCCTACAATTACAATATTCATGATGCAGATGTTTCCTTTATTGAAATCCTTCTTCAAATAAGGTTAAATATTTTTTAAACAATTATTTTCTGAAAGAAAAAATGCCCCAAATTTTTCCCTATTTTAGGTTAGTATGAAAGTTGATGCTGGTCCCATTTTCTGTGAACCCTGGGTGTTTTCAAAATTTGGAAAAAAATTACATTGCAGACGTTCAATATTAATGACACACATTTTTTCTTAAATAAAATCTATTTAAAAAAATGAGATTTTTAAAACAATCTACATTTTTTTTTAAAACGAGATTTGTCTCTTTTTGCTTGAACTTAAAAAAATTATCACTTTTTTTCTCAAATACCTCCATCTCCAAATACCATCTCCAAATTATTCCTTGTCATTTTTTCCGCGGATAGAGCAAACGACACTTTAAAAAATGGCGCAGGTTTCTTTGTTATTGAACTCTTTGAATTTTTAAAAACTACAAAAGTTGTCAATAATGCGAGAAAATATGTGCTGTTGTAACACTAAAGGAAATTGCCGCTCTTTCTGTTCCTAATCGTCTTTATTTGATAAGCGGAATCACGGGATCATAAAACAGTAACTCTTCCCCTTTTCCTAACCACGGCATCCGCACCAGATTAAAGTTCATGTATCCAAATGTGTTGATAAGTTACGTCCTTGTTACCAGATATGATCTTCTATATTTTAACTTCATATTATTAAAAATTTGACTCCAATATTACCATTTACCTTTCACGAAATTATCACACAGCTAAAAAAAAGTATCCCTTCATCGCTTCTCAGTATTCCCGCTTCATCGCTTCTCAAGTATTATTGCCACAATTTTTCTTTCCCCTTTGTGTTTCCCTTTTGCTGTTTTCCAAATCTTACTCCATGTTTCCTTCTATTTTCATTCTTACTTTCTCAGTTCCATCACTATCTTCTCACTTTCTAGAACTCTTTTATTGTCATATCCCCTCATTCCTCATCATTTCATTTCCTTGCAAAAATTTTTGAAGAAAATGTTTGCTATCTTCTTGTTCTTTCCTGATTATCTTTTTTTATATCACAAAAAAATGATTGCAATACTCTAGTGAAATATCTTCGGTCTGTTTACCAGCCTCTGCTCAGCTCCCAATCCTCTCCTCCATTTCTCTTCGGTAACGTAACCCGCCGCCTTCATTTGGCGTCCGTCATCCGCTCATCACCGCGGCACCCCCCCCTCCAGCCCTGCCAGCCACACGCAAACCTCTCGGCGACCGTCATTACTCGCGCCACCGCAGCCCACATCTGTCGTTACCGCTGCACAAGCGGCGACTGCGCGCTCGCCGCGCCGCCATCCTCCATCGCACAACCACTACAACCGCCCGCGCCACCGGCACCACCGCACCACCGCTGCCACCGTCGAGGACTGCGACGCCCCCGCCTCTACCCCTTTGGCAACCACCGCCCACTCCACACCCGGCCCGCCATTCCGCCGGCTACCTCACCACCATCACCCTCCTCGCCATCCTCGCTGTTACGACGCACGTCGTCTCTATCAACCAACTGGCAGCCACCGCCCCATCTTATCACCATCACCCTCCACATCATCACCCTCCTCGCTGTTATCACGCACGTCGCCATCACCAACCTAGCCATCGCCCCCCGCCTCATCACTTTTACGTCTTCCCTGTTATCACGCACGTCCCCACAGTCACTCTCCACTAGCACACCCCACCATCCACCTCCACTAGCCGTCACCACCGCCTACTCCACCACCATCACCCTCCTTGCCAATACCCTCCTCGCTGTTACAACGACCATCACCACCATCAACCAACTAATCGCCATTGCCACCCATCGCGTCACCGCATCCGCCAACCTCTCGCCCTCCCCCCTCTCCCTTCCCCGCGTGCCTACGCATTCATCACCGACACTCCTGCTCCCGGCGCCCTCAGGCCACCCCTTCAGCACTGCCGTCACCACCCACAATCACCGAAACTACTTGGCGCATCTCTTCCTCTACTACCGTCACCTCTCACACCATTGCCTCCGTCACCATTCCCAACGTTGCGCCTCCGCTTACGCCGCGACCTCCCTCATATCAGTTTCCACGGCCCCTTGCAGCCTCCTCCGGGCGCGCCATCTCGCTCCCTCGCCTCGCTGCGCGCGCCGCCTCCCTCGCCGCCACCTCTGTTTAATATTTCGCCCCAGCTGATTGCAGGGCGGCGGCGGCGGCGGCGGCGGCCGCAGCTGCTGCGCCGTTGCCACGTCCCTCGCAGCCTCTGAAAGGGCGCGTGGGGAGCGGCCGCACAATGCACGCGCCTCTATGGCGCCCGAGCCGCACCGCGCCGCGCCGCGCCGCGCCGCGCCGCGCGGCCGCACGCTCGTTAGGCGGCGGGGGCGGCGCGAGAGAGCTGTCAGCGGACGAGTGGTTTTGATGTCAGGATGTTACGCTAAATGTTTAAGCCCAAGATCTGTAATCTGTTTTAATGTGATTGTACAGAATTTGTAAAAAAAAACTTCTAATTCAAATTACGTGAATCCGCGCGAATATTACTCGTATTTTTAGTAATTCTTTCGAAAGAGAAAACACACTTTGCTTACAATGTTGTCAGTATCGTTTTGGAAAACTTACCCCAAAAATATTGCATAAATAGGAGTTATGATTGACTAGGAAACGTGACAGCATCTTCCCCTTCTTGGATTCACTTTGAGTAAAGTAGTAATATTTGTATCAACGGAAAAGTTTCTGTTCATGGTATTAATGATACAGTTAAGTTCGGTATCTATACTTGGTTTTATTCATAGCTGCCTGTGTCGTAAATCAGCTGTTACGTTTTCATCCAATCGGACGGTTGTTGGCACCGTATGGCATGGTATTGGATGGCACCGCCACCATAACAGCCAATGAAATGTCACAGCAGCTATGGAAAAATTCCAGCACGAAGCAGTATCGCAAGGGGGAATAGTTCGAGATATTGAATATTTCAAAAAGTTCGAGTTTTCGAAACCAGTCGAAAGAAGGAAAAGAGGAACAAAAAATTCAAGTTTTCGATATATTTTTCTCATTAATGTTTAATTATCAAGATTTCATTCTAATTATGAATTAATAAATTCCTGTCTTCATAATTATGAATTATGAAAAGCTTATTAGCTTAAAGAGCACCATCCACTCTCAAGTGATCACATAGTGTGGCAACAATTCGACAGTCACATTAACAAACAGCTTGAGTGAGGCTCTCGAAACTTGAGCGTGGATGTGCATGCCCAGGGCATGCACAGAGCTTCGACTGTGGACGTATTTCGACTGCATCGCGCGGTCAACTTTTACTGAGCAGTTTACTTACCTCCTCGAAAGGCATTGCCCAATTCCATCCCGTTGTTTTCCTCCTTAGCATGATTCATTTCTACGTTTCCCGTGATTTGCATAAAATCACATTGATTATAATTGATCGACTTTTGTGTTCAAGAAATATTTGCATGTCCTTTTAGAGCACTAACAACGTTGAAAACCTTCGCTGAAAAAATTGTGTAAATGAAACAAGAAATCAGCATGTTGTTATGTCGCTCGCTCAACATACACAACTCTGAGGATTCTGCCGTGTTCACCCGTGTTCCAGGTTTTCTCTGTACTGGTGCGAGAACTGAAAGCGCTACTTATGAATGCAAACTTAACAAAAATATTTACTCCTTCCGAAACACCGTATGAACGAAACGGGATGGAGTCGAGCTATGACTTCTCAGGAAAAGTGAAAGGGGTTAGATGGGTAACGGGGGTGAGGGAAAACTGATCGCGAGATGCAGTCGCGTGATGGGCAGTGGGAGGTGCACTTTGGGTGGCGACGGAGCGACGCGGTGCGGGTTGTCGGTTTGCTGGGGCTACGTCCCGCGCCCGCCCAACTGGCACCTCCACCCCCACCCCCACCTCCGCCCCTGCAGTTCTAATTGCTTCCGCGGCGCCCGGCCGCCCGCCCGGCCCAGGACCCCGTGCGGCGCAGCGGACGGAGTGGCTGGGAAGGGCCCGGCCGGCACGGAGGCAGCAAGGGAGGCTGCACAGCATGAACTTGGGACCTCGGAGTAAACGGCTAATGAATCTGCGATGAGGGCGGAAATGCGAGGAAGTCCTTAGGGAGTGATGGATATTGATTTGAGAGAGATGTCGGAGCATTGAAAGAGTATGGTAGGGGGGGCCAGAAATGGAAAATCGAAAACTTTTTTTTCCTTACACTGTTAGTGCCTTTCGGCATATCACAATCCATATACGAACATTCCTTTTGTGCACGGAGTAGCACATAAACAGCATTAATAGCAGTTGAGTGGTGATAAAAACTTCATCAAACTAACTGCAAGCTTACGTTTAAAACTACTCCCCGAAGAGCAATCGGGAATCGTGTGTTTGCCTGTTCTCGCGGTTAAATCTCGTCCTGTACTTCCTTAGGAGCGAGTAAGGGTTCAATCAACATGACTCGATCTACTGGAGATACTGACAATTTTTTCCTTATCCTACCAGATTATTTTAAGGGAATTATTGAAAAAAATGATAATGTTAAATTATGTAAACTATAATGTAAATTCAAAAGTTCTGAATCTTCGAAAAAGCACTGAAACCATCCAACCATTGAAAAACAAAAGAAAATATTAACTGCTTTTTTCTTCCTCCACCTCTTCTCCCTTCTCGTGTTTTCGTCCTGTTTCTTTTGATGTTCCTCTTCCTTTTCCTTCCACTTCTGCTTATTTTACATCTCAAATTAACTGTTTTGTTTCCCATTTCAATGTGTTAACCACAATCTGAACACAATGTTCTTCATTTTATTATACTAAAACTCGATTGTTGTGTGATTGTTCCAATTTCTATAAAGCTACGTGTCAAATTGAGGTTGAAAAGGTATAGTGCAAGAGTTCAGTGTTTCTTCCTGCAGTGGCCCTGTGGTTTGCAGGATGCAGGCCCCGAGGTTCACCTCGCCTTCTTCGTCAGCCTATTGAGTTCTGCGTTGTCTGTTTTTGCAGGCGCGGTGGCTAAGTATAGTAATTTAGCGATCAAGTTCCTTGCGCTTCTGTAGAGGCCTTTTATTGCTCGCCTGTCTGCTGTGTCCGCATGCGCCGTTCGCAACGGTCGGCGTCCGCCCCGCTCGGGCCCTCGCCGCACGCACGCACGAGCCCTACCAAACTCTTCGTGCTCTCTTCTGGGGAGAATCCGGGGAAAGAATCATGTCCCTATTCACAAAGCCAACCTTTTTTGGCGGCGGGGTGCCAATGAAGGGTTCAGATGTAAAACTTGATAACCCACATGGATGCGTTTGCGAGATGGAAGCAAATGAACAATTTTACTGGAAGGGGTTAAAATGCGGTATATAAAGATCAGAACAACTGGGAGACAATAATGCGCCATAATTTGGACTATTTGAAGATCACAGCACATGGACAGCAAATGGAAGCGTATGAACATTTTGATATCACAATTACTATCACTTGATGATTACCATCTTTTTCTCGCAAAGGCCTTCAATTTTGCTCAGTTTTTTTCAAACCAATTACTGCTTATTGGTCCCATCACATCCATCATATTTCCATTATAAGTATACATTTTTTTAAAATTTCGAGCTAACAATATTATTTCATAAAAGACAATAGTATAGATGTTTATGAGGGGGAAGTCTAAACTTAAATTGACCTCCCCTCTCCTGTAATCTGTCCATATCCACCATCTGTGATAGTTTCTATTCTAACCAACTATTAAACTTCGCGTGTTATTTCGATTGGCCAAGATTTCATGTAGGCAGAGCAGAATTTATAATCTTAAGTTAAATTTTAAGCTTGTCCAAATTTTGGGGCCTCCTACTAATGCAGAATACATGTACATAGAGTGCTAAATTAACTCTGTCCTTTGTAATTTAAACAATTAATACAAAAATATGTGAAATATTTATGAATATAAAATGTTTAACAAATTATTGGCGGTTCCTCTTCTGCGGCAAGTCGTTAGTCTGCTTGTGTGTAATCCACCCTGAATGTACCCGCCCTGAATGTACGATGAAGAACACAGAAGAATGCAGTATGAGGAAGAAGAGTAAATGAGAACAGATGTCTGGTGGTTGAGAACGCTTTATGTAGAGAATACCATAATTTTGAATAAGGACATTTATTAGGGTTCACATTTGTTTCCGGAGAGGCTAAAATAATTACATGCCCACTGTATTCCAAAGTAAAGTTTGTGAATATTACTACTTTTCTATAACATCTTCGTTTCGTTACCACTTCCCATTTCTTATTATTTGTGGTTTCATTATTGTCTTTACGGCACGCTACTCTCTCTCTCTCTCTCTCTCTCTCTCTCTCTCTCTCTCTCTCTTCCCTTCTCCCTCTACCCTCTCTTCCCCCCACTTTCTAACCCTTGTTATCTGACTGTCTTCCTGTATTCTGGATCTCGTTGTAGTTAGGTTCTTTATTTTTATTCAACTCAATCAGTTCCTTCATTTGCTTCAATTCATGGTTTGCTTTCATTTTTGGTATCTATACCACTCTCGATCCTTCGTAGCTTAAGTCTGAAAATGATCTTACGGGGTAAGTAAAAAAATAACGTTGGAGATCGTCCTGTTACGACGGGCACTTTCAGATTTGCAGAAATCAATTTCCCGGAAGTTCCGAAGCTCGCGAAGAAAGCAAACAAAATCTACGTGAAGAAAAAACGATTCATGCCCAGTAAGTAATTCCTTGCGAGCAGAAACCGTGTATGAAACCCGTGGCAGTCCGTGAGATCTTCGGCCACCAGGGAGAGTGAGCGCGTCGCAGTTTGGAATGGCGAGCGCCGGCCGATGTGTGTGTGTGTGTGTGTGTGTATGGGGGGAGGGGGGCTGTGCGGTGCTCAATGAGGCCTGATCCCCTGAATGCGCGAGTGGTGCGTGAGCGGTGCGTGAGCGGGGATCCGGCGTGCGGGCTGAAAGCGCGAGCTCCCCCCACCCCCTTCCCCCCTCGCAAGGGCCCGCCGCCTTTCGCGCATTCAGCGCCGCCCCAGGTAGACGCCAGCTGTTGCGGTGGCGGCGGCGGTGACGAAGACGGCGGCGGCGGTGATGATGGTGACGCACGTGGATTAATGGATTGGTTGGTTTCTGAGCACGTGAACTGCTATGGTCATAGCCTCGTTGGTGTAGTTGTGTTGAATGTTTATAATGCTGGAGGTGGCCCAGGGTTCCTTGAGAGAGAGATGCGGCACCGACCTACACATCAGCTTGCAGAGATTTACCCAACCAGGTATCTTCCACCAGTGGGTCACCCCCAGCCGGGACACGCTCTAAACTCGCGATCGGTCTCCCGGCATGTGTGGTAATGTAGTGCATGTTAGTGTAAGTAAGCGGTGAGGTTAGAACAAGGAAGAGGAAGAACAGATCGCGGGCAATCCATGGCTCGTTTGTTAAGGTATTGCTCGGGCATTCGCCTGGTGTTGATCGAAGTAACTACAGAAAATTACCGATCAAAGAAGTCGGGCGCTAGAATTCCCCTCCAGACAGCAGTTCGACTTAGCAATTCAGCTAGTATGGAAAATGTTTGTTTTCCTTTTTGGGCGAACGGCCTACGTTACCGCCTTGTGACTTACGTAATTGGAAGGAAGGCGATTATCTTCAATGTATTAACTAATCTAACTTCAAGATAGGGAAAAAATATTAGTAGTAAAATTCAATTCACGGGCTCCCCGGCATGTACCATTCATGTAAAAATGTAACGTTAGTTCTTCATTATTTCAATATCTATTTGCTTTACATGGATCTTTTTTATTTATTTTTTTATTTTCATTTGTACAAGATACTGGAAACTTCGTGGCATACACGCGAAGCAATTGCATTTTGCCCTGAGGAAAGTTGTAGTATGACGGGCCGAATCGTTGCCCTCTGTGCTTTGGACGCGGCGTCTCTCTAACAGCCAAGTACACAGTATCTACCGGACTCCGGCCGTGGAAGCCTCAGCTTCATTTGACCAATCTCTTCTTCGTGGATGAAACATTAAACTCACTCGTGATTTCTACCACCTCTCCCGAGAAAAACGGACGCGAACGCTTTCCTTAAACTGTGCAGGGATGAGGATAGGGTGAAGGGATGTTTCCAAAATGTATAATTCTATTGACCAGCCGTTTATTCAGTCCTTTCTACTACTCAACACTTCTCTGAACATTATGTAACGAAAGAAAGGATAGTGCCGAGAAGCAGTAAACAAGTACAGATGTCAATGACAGAGACGAAATGCTCTTGTAGAGCGCCAGAAAAGGAAGAAACGACTTAACATATATTCTTCAACACACTCTGCCACACATATATTTAAATAGAGGGACGAATTTATCATTGAAAAATAACGACTAATTGTACTTTTTACCTACTTTTTAGGTTGGTATAAAATTCTCATGAAAGTTTAAACGACTTCCTATGAAAGGTTAAAGTCTCGTATTAGCTTCCCCAAAAGCCCAAACATAATACTCGGTTTATTTAATATTTTGAACTTCTTCTTTTTCCTAGGGCTTTTATCCAGCCGACAGTCGGTTGCCCTTTACGTCCCGAAGGGACGTATATTTGACCATACACTAGACAAACACTCTTGCGGGCTCCTCTGATATGGGGTCAGCAGAACGCGAGGCCCTCCGCGACAACACACACACAAAGTCAAGGGACAAACAGCCATGCCCAAGGCGGGACTCGAACCCGCGACCCTTCGGACCGAAGCGCTGAGTCGGTACTCGCTCTTAGCCATCTCGGCCATCCAGGTCGGCATATTTTTGAACTTGATTGTGGAAAAAATACATTTCTTTCTGAATATTACAAAATGTACTACTATGCATTTCCCGATTCACCATGCGTGTAGAAACCAGTCATTACTTCGTAGTAATATAACTCAAGAAAAAGTAAACGCACCACTCTAATCCAAGGAAACAAGTCAGAGGAATTCCGGTGCTCATACGACGCACAGCAGTGGACGAGATAACCCGTAAGTTATTACCGCCACGACTCCATTTTTTCCCTCAGAAAACCGTGAAGCACGAATCGAGACCCAAGTGAGCACCTGCTTCCTGTACGGAAAAGTCGCTTGTTTTCTGAGTGCTCGAGTAAATAATTACTGTACGATGGACGAGGAAGTCTGTGTATTTAAGTTTTTCTCCAAAGAAGTCTACCACAAAAAGAGAACTTCGATCCTAAGGAGGTTACGATAATGTAAATAAATTACGTTGGCCTTTCAAAGTTTTTTTTAAAGCTGTAATACATTTAAATGCGTAATGCCTTAATAATAGAGGTCAATGATATTTCACACTTAGATTAAAATGTTACCAATAAAATATGAGTTTTATATCAATTGTTATTTAATATCATATCCATTCATAATAATTGTTTTGATGCAATTGTTTTCATACTTTCTGCTTCACTAGTTCGATGAAGATAATTTGATGAAGAATAGAAGAAATTTCCAGCTAGATAGAACGCAGCATTTTGTATATATTACGTTATGTATTGCATCGTCCCATCAAATGCAATATAATTTACTGTAATATTCTTTCAAGTAAACACAACCATTTGTCGTGATTCTGACACCAAGCAGATTCCAACTCAGCCGAACTTGGCGAGAAAGTATGTATATTGCAGTATGACGATTTTTACTAGCGTATGCTCCAAGTAAATACACGATATTAAATAATGTTTTCATCAAATCCAAGAACATTAATTTCTTTTCATATCTCAGGGTACTTCAATAGAATCGATAGCCATCTATTCTTCAATACCGTACAGAAAATTTAGAAATATAGTAGATCAATTTTATTTTTTGCGAACTTACTCGAAGTTGTATTCCCTAATTCTTTTAAATTCCTGCTGAAATTGAAATACACGAACCAATAGCAATTCCACAGGGACGTATCCAAGCTGGATGCCTTCTCGCCTTCCAAGTCGGCCTCGCAAAATTTTGGAGTCTGAGGGAGGCATCCTGGCTTGTGGCTTTTGCGAGAACGGAACCTTTTGCCTGCCAGAGATGAGGTGGAGGGCCTGTGGTGAAAACGGCAATTTGGAGCCCGAAAAATGCATCTACCTCTGCCGTGGCGCCCGCTCCGCCTGCAACCGCCACGGATCTCACCCCACCACAGCCCGCGCTCACGCCTCCGCCTCCTTCACCATCACCACCACCACCACCACTACCACCGCCATCACCGCCGCCATCACCACCATCACCGCCGCCATCACCACCATCACCGCCGCCATCACCACCATCACCGCCACCATCACCAACATCACCGCCACTATCACCACCGCCATCACCACCAGTACCACCGCCACCAGCATCATCACCACTGCCATCACCACAATCACATCACAATCATCTTCCTCACTAACACCACCATCACCACCACCACCACCACCACCGCCGCCGCCGTCGCCGCCACTACCACCGCGACCACCATAACCACCACCATCATCATCACCATCATCACCACCGTTATCACCACCCTTCTCACCATCATCACCACCGCCATCACCTCACCCGCACCGTTGCAACCGACCTCCCTCCCAACGCTACCACCCTGCAGGGGCGTGTACCGACTGTATCACGCGGTCAACTTTTCCTAAGCCGTTCTTCTAACGCCCAAAAACCATGGCCCGACTCCATCCCGTTCCGTTTTCCTCCTCACGAAGAGGATTGTTTTCTTCGTTGTTCGTGACTAAAATCACATTGATCGATTAAAATTTATCCAATTCTGTCTGTTTTCAAGAAACATTTGCATGTCCTGTTAGAGCGACGCCAACGTTGAAAACGTGTGGAAATAAAACTTGAATCATCCTATCACGAGCATTTTCTGACCCTGCTGACTTAACAAGATACACAGTTCTGAAGATTCTGCCATGTTAACCTGTGTTGGAGGTTTTCTCTGGACTGGTGCGAGAACATTAATGGAAACTTAACTAAAATGCTTACTCCTTCGGAAGCACCAGATAAAGGAAACGGGATGGAGTCGGGCACGGGTAACAAAAAGTGAAAGGGAATAAGCTGTGTAGAAATGGTTAGGGAAAATGATCGCGGGATGCAGTCGGTCGATTCCCCGTGTAGCTTGTAGCCCGCCCCGTCCCCGCCTCCGGGAAAGGCGGGCTCTAGGCGGCTCGTGAAGGGAGGAAGACACTCATCATTCGCGCCTCTGCTCTCGTCGTCCTCTGCACTTCGCCTTTCTTTTCATTTCTTTTCTCCATTTCGGGATTAATCACTGTGATTTGTTGTACACAAGAGCCCTTCGGCATCTTTTCAACTTTTCCTTTCAGCGGTTATTTTCTTCTTATTCGTCTCAACGAGCGCAATCTCTTTGATTTCACATTCTTGATATAGCTCAGTGTCTTGTACTGTACTCTAATTTTTAAATCTTATCAGTTGTCATTTATTCCTTTCTCTTCTTTTCTTCCTGGTGTTACTCTCTCACGTGCTTCTTATCTTCAATATTTTTCTCCTTTAATCTAATATGGTTCAAAAGCAGCCATTTCAATTTTCTTCCATAGCTCTATATTTGTATTTTATTCCCTTCTTTATTTTCACAACCTTGCAGACTTTATTTGACATTTTAGTAAATTAATTTTTCATGATCAGTTTTAAATCAAGGATTTAATTTTCGTATACAACTATACAGTTTTTGCCTCAAACATTTCCCCTCTCACGCTCTCTCTCTCTCTCTCTCTCTCTCTCTCTCTCTCTCTCTCTGGCTTTATCTTTCTTTGCCTTCTTCTTCTTCTTCTTCTTCCTCCCAGAACTTAACCTTTTTTCATTATTCACAATTTTTTGTCACGTACCACAATCTCATTTTCAACCAACCTTGCATGTGTTCTTAGATGATACTCTCATAGACGAAAAAGTTTCTTCACTGATGTAACTTTCATTGACCTCCTATTCGGAAAATATTACTAGCACTTAGCACAAACTTAATTCTTTCCCAGTACAAATTTCGTTTTTGGCTTTTCATATGCATTCCCCTTCTTTTCTCTGCTTTCTTTTTCGTGTTTGTTTCCTTCTCTCTCATTATAATTTTCTTGCTTTCCTCCCAACTTTCCCTGCAGATATTTTTCCCGCTTCCCTCCATCTTCGTCTGAATATTTGTATTTATTTCGGGAAAACTACACGCGTGCACACAGCACCGCAGTTTCGGTTTGTGCAGCCGTAACCTGAGGAACATTCTTCAGAAGATAACAAACCATGGCCTCGTTTTAACACCAAGATGGAAATCGACAGGGGTATTGCGAGCAAATGTTCTCCCTAGAGAGCTTGATTTCCCCTGCTGGAAGGTAGTCATTTGTCATTCCTGAGGGCAGAATAAATCATTATCTAGATACCTCGTTTATAACTTCCACGAATAGAAATGTCCAAATCAAGGAACAGCAGACTTTCCCAAGAATATACTTAAATCCGATTTCCTGAGCTATTTTTTTCATTTTTCTTCATTGATACAGAAAAATGACGAACCAGACTGGATGACATTTGAATAGGAAAAATGAACCAAGAGTTACTTTTCTCTTCAGATTAAAGCAAACCACGCGTCATATTTCTGTTTAACAATGCAGTTTAACAATCGCATTTTTAACGTAGTTTCTTTTTTGTATGCCTGTGGTGCGATTTATTCCTTTTGTGCAGTTTGGACAACGTTCTATTATGTTGAACTCTATTGTGGAATGATTTGTTCGATGAGAAATAAAGCAGTTGTCACGTGAACTGTGTTCTAATCACGTTACATTTGGTGTTCATTCCAAGTCTAAGCTAATTTGTCACCGTACATGCGATGCTCATCTGTTCAACGATCTTCAGCGCTTTGCGCGGCGCCTGGAGGAAATAGTATCATCACGATTACGTGCAGAAAACGAACTGACCGTGTTAAACGCTGGTTATCGTATCTTAGTTTTTATACCGAAACTGTGCCGCGGAGAAACAAACGTTTACTCCTATTTATTCCCCTATTTTCTGTTCATTTTCCTATTTTCTGCGTAGGAAAAGGAGGAAAAAAGACCGTGTAAAACTGGCTTTAGGTTTTATTAAGACTATGCAGTGCTTGCAAGAAGGCCTTCATTTCAACGCTCATTCACTCTATACATTCATTCCTCTCTGGATTGATTGATTGACTTTTTCGTGTTTCCGGGCGCGTCAACTGCTTTCGTCATTAGTCCCGTTAGTCTAGTGCATGCTTTTTCTCGGGAGATGGCGGTGATCTTCCCCCGCTGGATGGCGAGATCCGGCGCTGACCTACCGTCGACTAGTGGGGTTTCCTCCTAACCAGGACTCTCCCACCACCGGGGCACCGCCCCAGTCGGGACACGCTCTAAGCTCACGACCGGTGTCCCGGGATATGCGGTGGTGTAGTGCAAGTTAGTGTAAGTGTGTAATGGGAGAGGATACATCAAGGAAGGGGAAGGAGAGATCGCGCGCGGTCCGTGGCCCGTTTGGTAGGGTACTTCTCCGGCATTCACCTGGTGCTGATCGGAGAAACGATGGAAAACTACTGATCAGAGCATCCGGCCGGTAGAATTCTCCTTCAGACAGCGACTGAATTCGATCTAGCTGAAAAGCTTGTGTCGAAAATCCTGCCGCTGTCAGGACTCGAACCAAGACCTCCCGGTCATAGGCGCTGCAATGACATCAGTTGATGCACTGATGTCATTTCTCTCTGGAATTTTGTACGTCTGCCTGAAGAAAATTTTCAGTTCGAACCCTTTTAAGTACTATCAATTACCACATACTACCATTGCCATACTATGTACAAAATGGAACTTTGGTCGTTTCGTAAGGTTAGTTATATTTTCAACTTGGAGCGCTATCCCTTTCCGTTCCGTCTTTGCACTTGGATGCTCTCGGAGCAGCTGCTGTTGCTTCTGCCGCCTTCCTTTCGCTGGTGCCCAGCGCGCCGAGGAGCCCTGCCGCGCGGCCAGTGGCGCCGCCTCCACCGTCGCCCCCATCGCCAGCCCCGCCGCCGCCACCACCAATACGGCCGTCTTTGCCTTCGCCTTCTCCGCAGTCGCCGCCTACACCGCCGCTTCCTTCGCCTTCGCCTTCGCCGACCACGCCGCCCCGCCCCGCCCCGCCCCGCCCCGCCGCGCCGCGCCGCGCCGCGCCGCGCCGCGCCGCTCGCTGCTCCGAAACTCGTGACCATATTCCTCCGGGTGAAGCACTAATCGTGCCTCCCATCGACGCGTAGAGCCCCGCGCCCCGCCCCCGCGCTCCCTGCCGGCTCCGCTCCAGCCCTGCGCTCCAGCCGCCGCCGCCGCCGCAGCAGCAGCAGCACAGGCAGGCGTACCAACCTAAGAAAGCGGAGCGACCTCCGCCAACCACCACAGGTGCAAAATGACTCGCCTTGCTGCTCCAGTAGTTCCGTACTGTCGTAAGGTGTGTTTTCTGATGGAGTATGAATTGAAAGGCTCAATAGAACGTGAGGTTATCCGACATTGGCCTAATTCTGAGATATTGAGGGTTATACTAAAACTTTCATAATATAACTTAAAAACACAGTACACTTGCGTATAAGTCCATGGATTTAAATAACATATACTAAATAATTATTTGAAGCTTTATTTAATGGTAATAACTCAATTTCACAGAAAATATGGAATAGTTCCCTGTTCTCCTGAGCCCTTCAATTGTCAAATACATTCAGGATCATATTTAAGTGTGCCCTTTGGGGCACTTGTCCCACCTTTTAACCTGAAGAAATTTCAATAGATATTCCCTTTTAGTTACCACAAATCATAATATTATTTAATTAAATAATTTATTACGTATTACTATGCTGTTTGAATATTTCATATTTAAAACTTTTTTACAATTACGAAAAATTAAGTTTTTCCATAAAAAGCACTTCTGGTCAACCACTAAAACAGATCACGTAGAAAAATGCGTTGTAATAAAACGAAGGAATTAACATAATTGTAGTATGTTGTTGCTGGGGGTATGTAAGATTGTTTCTTTTGAGAGTACAATTACTGAATGGTCATGTAGCAATTCTTCATTTGCATAAGAAGTGCCCGCTGGGGGAATGAGAGACCTGCACGCAATTCAGGGTCTGCAGGCGAGGTTTAGGAACTGTAATTCAGAGAATTGAATAGACATTTTCAGCGTAGCATAATTATCAAAGAGTGCGGTAATGAATGTTAAAAGAACTCTTGTTCAACTCTTTTATTACATGTTCACAATTTACGCCCCGTTTGTCACATTTGCAAATGTTTTGTCGAGTTAACAAATTCAGATCTTCCAGGCCTGATTTCGATGCAATAATGAAAAATTGTAAATGAATAAAAAGAATGTAAATGACGCACGATTTCACAAAGCAAGAAATTATCTTGACGTAAATCCAAATTGTTTTCTTAAGTCTGTAATCTTTCGTCGCGTGAAGCCGATGTCGTTAAAGAGGGAATCTCCTCAGCTCGAATTGTCGCGCTTCAGTCTTGATGTTTACCTGTGTGCTGTGGCATGGTGTGGCTCTCCTGAACACCATCTACCGGCAAAGGTGGCTCATGGCATCAATCGATGTCACTGCAGTGCCTCTGACACGGAGGTCCTGAGAACCGAGTCCCGACGGTGGCAGGATTCTCGACACTTGCTACGTAGGTGGGTCGAGTTCAGCCGCTGTCTGGGGGAGAATTCTAACGACCGGATACTGTGATTGGTAATTTTCCGAGGATTCTCCTATCAACACCGGGCGAGTGCCGGGACAGTACTCTAGCTAATGAACCATGAACCCCGCGCGATCTTTCCTTCCTCTTTCTTGTCCTATACTCACCACTTGCAGACACACACTTACATACACTTCACAATCACACATGCCGAGACCAGTTGGGAGCTTAGCGTTTCTCCCGGCTGGGGCAGTGTCACATTTTTGGGAGATACCTGATTGGGGACATCCAACCAGATATCTCCAAGTCGACAAGTTGGGCAATTCGACGTGTGAGTAGGAGCTGAATCTCATCATTCCGCGGGGAAGATCACCACCATCTCCCGCAATAAAAACATTGACGCGCCTAGAAACACTAATCAATCAATTAACAGAACACTATGAATCGCTATTGAAAGATCATTCTTCCATTTCCCTCATTCCACTCTAGAACAATTAATAAGTTAATCCGTTATAAGCCTGTGGACCTTATCGGAAGGGTGCAGTGAGGTAGTCGGTTTCTCCTCTCTGAAAGGGTGGAAGTATCCAAGGGCTTATTTGTAAAAAATGTGCCACGTATCTGTCCGAAAAGGGCCTAAGAACTGCCTCGCATAAAAGGGGGTTACCCCGCAGCATGTTCCACTAAAGTTTCCTTTTGGTGCCAAAAGGGTGGAGAGGGGGAATTCGTGCGAAGTAGATGAATGAGTAGGAAAATGGATTGGACGATGGCGGAGATAGGGGTCGAAAATACCTGGGGAAACTGAATTGATTGCTAAAATAAAAAAAGAAATCTGCAATCTCACATTTTATGATGATATTACAGATAAAGCTACAGATGACATTTAATTGGCCCATTTTTATTATCGCTTAGCTCAAATGCATTCCGTTGGCTAGAAATGTAGAAGGCGGAAACAGCAAAAAGGAAAGGGTTCAATTAATGTTTAAGATAATTTACTCGTACTTGATCACATCAATGAGATCACATCAACATGGGTGTGTTAGAGACAAAAAATATCTTCCTTTCATTTAAATGAAAAACTAGATTAATTTTTTTAACTTGAAACTATACTATTTTTTAAATGGTTGATTCATATTGCGCACCGTAAATTGCATATGCCATAAAACTTGGTTATACTTATTATTAAATTCAGCCAGCGGTTTTATTCTTAGAGTACCTTTATATTGAAATGTGTTCATTTTTATATCTTCACTGAAGTCTCTTAACCCAAAGGTCTATAAATGACGGAACAGCTCGCACAATTTGAATTCCTTGAATTTTGCCCTTTCGAGTTTCCTTCTATTGTCACCCCCGTAGTTGTTTCGCAAAGTTTAAACTTACGGTTATTTCAGGATTTCCGTGCGAGAGTAACTTCAGCAAAAGCAGCTTTTCGAAAGTGAAGACAATTTTCGCCTATAAAAGGACCTGGGTTGGGACGCTTGAGTCATTGACACTGCATACGAAAGTAACTCTGGAAACGGTAAACGATCCCGTTTTTTCTGCTCGAATCAAAACTCTCAAGTTCTGAACAACTCTTCTTCAGGAAGTCGTCGTGGATATCTTTTATTTTTGTTTTTTGAGAGGCAGCGGAATATGAGATGGTAAAATAAATATTTGAAATTCTAGACGGTTGCCCGTTCGACGACGATATTGGTTTCCGTGCTCTTTTTATTTCTTTCCCCCAACTTCAGTAAAATTAAACTTACAGAAAACAGTTTTAATTCATGTCGTTATGCTTTCAGATATACTCAGTTATCAAACTTCAAAATATATGTTTATGGGTTGATTTCCTGTTATGCACCAACATTGCAGTTTACACTTTTACTGTTTTGCATATTTCTGAAGTCTGCGATTCAGCACGCAGGGTGAAAATTGATGGAATGATTTCCGAAATCGCTTCTTAAGTCGTATGAGGCGCCTCTTTGGAAAAGCATTGCTTTTTCTGTGACGAAAACACATGATCTTCAAGAACTCACTTAAGAATTACTCTTTTAAAAGTTCAAATAAAAGAAACTAAAGAAGCAAAATTAGGATTTATGTTGCATAAGGGAAGATGGTTTTCGTTTCACTCATTTCTCGCCTATCCTCGAGTTTTTGTTTTTTAAATTAAATTTTGGCACCTCGATTGGGATACAATTTTTCAGTATGTCGAAATTTCAATAATACAAGAATGTTTAGGCAAAGTTACCAGCAGTTTAATTTCAGGTGAAGAAAAATTACCTACAATTTAATATTTTGTTAATCATTAGCCATTTATGATTTTTAAGTAAAAAGTAAATTTGCAAGGAGAGAATTATATACGTATAGTAAAAGAAATTTAAATGATTAAGGACGGAATATATATCTTTCAGGAAATGAGAACGAATTCGACTTTTGAACGTCCTCTTCTGGAGAAAATTACCTAATAGCACACGTGTTCAAGTTTACAACATATGTAGGAAAAAGTCTATAGGAACATTATCGTACGTATTCACCAAGTTCAAACAAAATTACCCTTACAGTATTCTATGTAGCAAATAAAATGTCAAATAAGGCTACTACTAAACTCATTTATGTGAAGAACCTTATAGGAAAAGCGAGAAATTCTCATTTAAAGGTGTTTTCGATAATAATGTTGGAAAAATCTATTCCCGATTTGAAAACAGAAGTTTGTTTATTCCACGCATTGTTTATTCCACCAGACCTTGACCTAGCACTAAATGCGGGAATAGGAGGTTATAATGGTTAAAATATGATAAGTAAATGAGGAGGAGAAAACATCTCCCATTTAAATATGTGCTTTACAATTAACTATAACAAATCATAGACAGTGGTTTGCAATTACACATTGCTTCTAAGAAACTTAAAAATCCAAAATATGAACTTAAAGTTAAAGTATCGCCACCTAAGTATTGTTCATTGGAAAGCATTAGAAGCGAAATTTCGTCCCAAGAGTGTTTACATTGTGCCCTTTTAACTTCATGACGGTGTGCAAAACGAATACAAGGGAACAGGATAATTGGAAAATTACAGTAGAACTATAGACGTAGGTAGAGGCAGGAAGTATGGGCAATGGGACCGGCAAATATTTGGACAGAGCAAGGCATTCAGAGACGAGCACTCGGCCCAACAAACAGAAAAAGGCCGGTCAGCCGCGCGCACGGAAGGGAGCGCCCCACGGAATACAAAGCGTCGACAACACACGCCTTTCGCACTCTTGTCGCGAACGCCTCCAACGAGCCCCGAATTCCGTCGAACGAGCCGCCCGCTCCGCCCTGGGCCAACTGCGCGCCGCCCGCCCGCCCCCCCCCACAAAGCGCACTCAACCCACAACCCACCTACCCTCCTACACAACTCACCCACCCACCTACGAACCCACCCCCACCTACAATCTCAGCCACTATCTATCAATATACCCACCTACTATCTCAGCCACTATCTATCAATACATCCACCTACCATCTCAGCCACTATCAATACACCCACTTATCATCTCAGCCACCATATATCAATATACCCACCTACTACTACCACCACCATCTATCAATTTACCCACCTACCATCTCAGCCACGATCTATCAATACACCCACCTACTATCTCAGCCACTATCTATCAATACACCCACCTACCATCTCAGCCACTATCTATCAATATATCCACCTACCATCTCAGCCACTATCTATCAATATATCCACCTACCATCTCAGCCACTATCTATCAATACACCCACCTCCCATCTCAGCCACTATCAATACACCCACTTATCATCTCAGCCACCATATATCAATACACCCACATACCATCTCAGCCACCATCAATATACCCACCTACCATCTCAGCCACCATCTATCAATACACCCACCTACCGTCTCAGCCACTATCTATCAATATATCCACCTACCATCTCAGCCCCCTACCAACCGATTTACCCTCCCGCCCACCAAAGTCCACTCAAACAGCCCCCCCCCGCGTCCTCCCACCCGACCGTTCATCCGTCCACCCACCCACTCACTGGCGCGGCGGTCTCGGCCGCCTCCTGGCCTCCCCTCGCGTCCCCGTCAACGCTCTCCGAACGGCAGCCGCCGCCCGGGACACACAATCAGCCCAAACCGGTCCCCCTTTCGTGTAGGGCCCTCCTGGCTCCATCCCCTTTGCCGCCTCACAGCCCCCTGGGCGCCAGGGGCGGACTCGGTGCGAGGCCGAGAGGCACGAGCCCCCCCCCCTGGACTTAGAAACGATTATTTCTTAATAATTGAAAATACCACCCTCAACTGGGAAACTCACACAGACAACAAAGTTCAGCAAGCCAAAATCAGAATTTTTCAAATGAAACCGCGCATAAACAAAACAACTACACTGTCCTTAAACAATGCCATAATCATATATAAAACCTTCCCTCCTCCCCCTCCTGTACGCCTGCTCAATATGGATAAATGCTGCCAATTGTAACTCACAAAAATTGCATGTCACCCAAAACAAATTCTTATGATCCATTACCCAAGCTCCCTGGTTCATCTCTAACTAGCAACTACACACGAATTAAACATCAAACCAATCACTCACCGTATTTCCCACCTCGTCAATAACTTTTAATCGAACCTTCAATTGATCAACCAAAGCAAAAATCACAAACTTGAAAAATATAAAGAATGCCAAACTCGAATGAAAAAAAACATATGTTACATGCATTCTTGGGCATTTTCAGTAATATTAAATAAATCAACTGAGGTGCTCTGCGAGTCCCCTCGTCAGATGTAGGTTAGTGTTAGTAGTAAGCTAGACCAACTTAGATTGTAAGCCAACAAATATAAATGTAAAGTTAAATATAAACCGAACTTTGTGACTTCATCAAAATATACATAAATGTTTAAAAAATATAAAGAAATTAAAATGTTGAAATTACGTGTAATCAACTTTTATAAATGTGTATTCTTATTTGCGTTGTATATGTTAACTGTTGCAAGAGAAATCGCAAATGAAGATTTTCTCTTAAAATCATTTTGTAGTTCTGCACGCCCGCTACGGTTATCGCAATACTTACAGAAATGTTACTTTGGATTTTGATATTTTCAGTACCAATATCGATACTATTTTGTCGATAATGTGGTATTTTTCATATCAAAACTTTACAATCAGCTAATACTTCTTATAAAAGCAATTTTTGTAATCGTGTTAATATTTGAGAGGCTTTTTCTTCCAATTCCGGCACTGTTGTGTTCTAGCCATATCATGGAGAGTGACGATATACTGCTCTCCACTTAACCAGTGTAGTGTTTATGGAAAATGCAAGAGTATTATGACATTTCTCAAGATATTTTTACTTAGTTTCATGAACGCACGAGTAGATAAAGTAAAATGCCTATCATTTCATATTGGAAACTGGCATCGATACCAGTCGATGTTGAAAATATTGCAAACAACTTCTGAACCATCAGAGCCATTCCCACCTCATTTGTCGCTGCCGCAGCAACAGCAGCAGCAGCAGCAGCAGTTTGCGGGGCAGCTGTCGTGTACCCTGTCCCTGACACTGTTCGCAATTGCCCTCTTTCTCCTCTCCCGTCGGTCGTAAAGCAAATGGAAACGGAAATGAGAGTTGTAGCGACTGATGACGATGGTTATGATGACTTTGATAGAGTGTAAAGTAATAGCGGTGAGAGTGGCATTATAAATAGTAGTTGTGATAAACATTTTAATGTTACCGCTAGGAAAAAAAATAATAGTCCTCCTGAGTGTTGCTGAAACAGACACTAAATGTAAATTTCATGAACCTACATTTGCTAAAATTATCTCTCTACACCTATGAGAATTGAAGTTCAATTTATTACAATATTTAAAAATCAGTCCCCTTAACTGGTCTTTTTTTTCTCCCAAATTTCATGTGCTATATTATTATCCCCGTTAGAATCATCCCTGTATCATTAACCATTGCAATTGCAAATCTAATTTCACCGTTTCCTCATTATTGTTACATGTTGTCACATGAAGGCAACAAATCGCAAATGATTGCACTACCGAGTAGCTTCGAATAAGAATTCTACACAGATCATAGGAAGAAAGGGAAGAGTTTGTCGCTTGTACGGCTAAATGAAATTGCATGCGAATTTTCAGTAATCACAAAAATGAATCAATGCGTGTGCATAAAGCATTTGGATGCATTTCAATTCGTAACGTGTAAATTGCTGCTTTCTTAAAGAGATTCATTTGTACGTTTGTTTCAATGGATTTCAATAGACAAATCCAATTAAACTAGTGTTGCTACAACAGCACATAATTTTCTCGCATTATTTCCAACATTTAGATTTTGTAAATTCAGAGACATCAACGAAAATGATACTTACGCCAATTTGAAGCGTCCTTTCGCCAAGATTTTTTAATTGCATTCATTTCAAGTAGAAATTACGCTAAAAATACTAATTATTTCAAAAAAATTAACATAAGATCATTGAAAGATCTAAGTTTTCCGAACAGGTTTTATTTAATTAGGCGAAAATAACTCACTTTTTCGGAAAATTGTATATGACCTTATTTCAAGATCTGTCTTTGAACAATAGATCTGATCAAGAAAAAATCTCTACCTTCAATTTAATAGTTGTAGAAAGAGCCGAAAAAATGTTGAACATTTGCAATTTTTGAAAATTCAGAGATTTCATCGAAGAAACCTGCGCTCTTTTTAAGCGTTCTCTGATCTACTCTAGGATAAATATAACTAAACAAATTCGGAGACAACTTTTGAGAAAATGTTGATAAAGTTGATGCGTCAAGTAGAGTACCCCCAATATCAAAATATCCATTTTAAATTCACAGGCTCTTCACAGTTCCATCACGTCGACTGGAGGACATCAATTTTGGAAAAACGTCTCTGAACGGTTTATGCGCTAGACTTGACCACAGACAGACGACAGACGGATCCGTACGTCAATTCCATTTCCGTCAATTTATTTTTCGGACCCGTGGACATTCTGACTTTCAGGACCTACGTGGATTCTGACTTCACAACGTATTTCAGGAAGTAATCTATTGAACAAGAGTTATCCACTTTTACATCACTGGAGCACGATATATGATTTTTTGGTAGAAAAATCGCCGTTTTTCTCTACACGATTACAATACTTTCTCATACAACGTGCGTAGTAAGGCCAGAAATAAAAAGGAGGACGTCTAAGTGGCTGAACTAAGTGGGAATCTAGGAGGTCCCAAATCCATAAAATTGTCAATATTCTAACGGGAGAAAAATATTTTTTGTTTACTTTTTAATACATCGGAATATCATTGCACAATAATCATGCGGAACTGCTGAGTGACCATCGTGTGCCCACTCTTGAGTTAAGTCCCATCCACGCTCGATTGCTTCGGAAACTATCAACGAATCCCCTTCAGCCGCTGAAACGACCGCTGGAGCACTAGAGGACGGCGGTGTCTGCGGCAGCGGCGACGGGGGGCGGCGGCGGCGGCGGCGCGGGTCGAGGGCGGCTCCGGTTACTGCGGTGTCCGGTTCCCGTCTCCCCCGCCCCCACCGCCGCCCGCGCCGTCGGCGGGCCTTCACGGACCGTCCACTCGCGAATTTCGGCCGCCCGCCGGGCGCTCCGAGACAGGGCAGGGGAGGGGGTTCCGCCCTTGGGGTAATGAGCGCCTAAACGCCCGCCGAACGGGCGACACGGTGGCTGCGGAGGGAGGACAAAAGGAGAGTTAAGAGTTCGACATTCGCCGAGAGGGAATAGTCACGCGAACAGCTGCTAGCTTGGTTTGATTGATCGGTCGCGTCAACTACTATGATAATTGGTCCCGTACATTAAGTGCATGTTTTAACGCGAGAGACGGTGGTTGACATCCTCCTCTGGATGGTCAGATACGGCGTCGACCTACGACAGCTGCCTGGGTTTTCACCAACCAGGTATCTCCCTCCAGCAGGTCATCTTCCCGGCGGGACTAGCCGTAAGCTCCCGACTGGTCTCCCAGCATGTGTGATAGTGTAGTGCATGTAAATGTGTGTGTGTATGTGTATGTGTAAGTAATGAGAGAGGATAGGAGAAGGAAGAGGAAGGAAAAATCGCGCGTGGTCCGTTGTTCATTTGTTAGATTACCTCTTCAGCATTCGTCTGGTGTTGATCGGAGAAACCACGGAAAACTATCGATCTGAACAGACAGCTTCTAGGATTCTTCCCCAGACAGCGGTTTAATTCGACCAAGGTAGCTGGTGTCGAAAATCCTACAGCCGTCGGGTCTCGAACCCTAGAACCTCCCGGCCATAGGCATTGCAGTGACATCAGTTGTCTAAGTCACCTAGGCCAGTTTTAAAATTGGTGTTAGTGATCTAGTTAGAATGAGATCTTCCCACCACGAGATGTGTGCGTGCGAAAGGCAAGAATAAATTCTTTATTTTAATTTTATTATCTGAATGTGGCCGGTCCTGCACAAACTTCTTGTTACTGTTTTGTTGAAAGTATAACGACAATGTATAATGAAAGTTTCTGGACGAAACTGATCGAGATAAAAAAATGATCTTAAGTTTTCAACATATGAAAATCCCTCAAAAATACTTTGCAATGCTTGTAGATATATATTTATTATTTTTGCAGGTAGGTTTATGCAAGCTAGTGGCAGAGTACTACAATTTACAAACATTACAATTAAGAATATTAATACAATGTAACTTTCAATTATTTGAAAATAATAATAATAATAATAATAATAATAATAATAATAATAATAATAATAATAACATTAACTCTGCATTTTATGACTAACCTGTAATTTTAAACTAATACATGTAAATTCATGACTTTACTACACTGCACTCTACACCACTTCACTTCACAACACTTCAATACAAATACTACGTTGAATATGATTATATTGTGTATTTAATAAAACAATGCATTCATAACAATTATTATTATATTAACTGTTTTAATAAGCCTCTAAGAACTCTATTAATCCTGACGGAAATTTCATTCAATTGATGGCGCCAAATGGAATAATGGAAAGATGTTGATATATCTCACAATTAAGTACTATGCGTGAAAAACTTGACTCGCTTTTAGAAAATGTTCTTTATTGAAGAAATACAGAATGATTCTTCTGAAATGAAAGGAATACAACGGTACGGCTTTATAATGGAATTTTAGAGCATGTAAGCAAATAATATTTAAGTTGATTTTAGTAGCTATGAATGAGATTCCTGGAACTAAAACAAATAACTTAAAATATAGTAAATTATAAAATTAAATGAGTGTAAAAGCAATTATAATTTATTTTCAATAGAATGAACGGATTCTTCTAGTTATTAACCCATTTCCTTTCTAAATTGTGTGGTGAATTAGGGATAGAATCAAGAATAACGTGTAAACGCTTTTGTGACTACTATTATCTCCCATTATTAGTTATTTCTTGTGAGCTGATAGACCATTTTCCTCGCCTCTCTGAAAGAACTCTGCAAATCCAATGTTGCATTGGGTTGTTATATTTGATGTATCCACAAGAAAGATACAATTTCTTTTCACCTGAGCGTTTCTATGTTGTGGCGATCGTCTCGTCCTCTTCCAATGACCAGCTCGTGGTGACCGCAGCGTTGGCCATCCCTAGCGAATTAGCTTCCCGCATCCATCCGCCCACCTTTATCGTGAGGTCATCACCGAATGTGCTTCGCGCGTATCATGAAGGCGAGACCTCTGTAAAGATGAAGAGCGCAGTTTCGGGCAATAAAACAGTACTTAGGTTAATAGGGAAAGGTAGTGCCGTTCCTAATTGCTCAGGAGCTCCTCGAAGACAAATGGCGAGCGTTCCTCAGAGAAAGCACTTGCGAATGTGATTCTGCCGCCAGCACAATGATGGAGTGTTGTGGTCAGCATTACTCTCCATTCGCAGATAACCTCTCTCTGTCTCTCTCTCTCTCTGTCTCTCTCTCTGTCTCTCTCTCTGTCTCTCTCTCTCTCTCTGCCTCTCTCTCTCTGCCTCTCTCTCTGCCTCTCTCTCTGCCTCTCTCTCTCTGCCTCTCTCTCTCTCTCTCTCTGTCTCTCTCGGTCTCTTTCTTTTTCTCTCTCTCTTTCTCACTCTGTCTCTGCTTCTCTTCCCCGAGTTTTCCGGTGCTCGACGAGGGAATGCCGTGCTGACTGGCTGGCGCGCAATATAAGACGGTGGAGATAACTTGTAGGTCCTAATGGATGCAAGAGGACGTTAGCATCCTAATTGGAGGGCCAGGTAGAAGACCCGCGTTAGCGATGATTGGGGTAGGAACTGCAACTTTGTCCGCTGTTACTTCATGCGTAACAACGCTTATCCTGTATCTCAAAAAGCAAGTTTTAATGATGGGATTTAAAGAGAGGCTGAAATTTGTGTTCAAAACGGTATTGACTTACAAATGGAGGGAACCATTTTAAAATAATCTGTAATAAAACACGTACCAAAGTGGGATGCTTGTAATTTTGAAAAATTTGAATCAACGTTATATTTCAAATACTTACAAATTATTCTTATTTATTATATTCTGACATTATGCAAGAGCATTCGGATCCTGTGAACTACAAATATATACATTGTGTTCTCTAATGTTAGTAGAAGGGTGTATTGTATTTTTTTCCAAGACTCGCAGAAGCCCGGGTCTCGATGATGTAAGGCACAGTGTATGGGGCATGTTCTAGGAAGTTACCGAAGTTATTTTGACTTTAAAGCATTTATTTACAAAGTTCTAAATGTCACGGGTTCCACTAGTAATAATACGTTCACATGTTTTAACAATCATTTAAATGAAGATGTGGAATTAATGACTTCCAATTACGAGATATGGTCGAGGGGCAATATAATTCCAGGAAATGAAGCAAGAGTTGTGTTTTGTTACAACTTCAGTGAGTTGGACTAATGAACAATAATATCGAAATATCTAGTGAACAGGACATTGTATAATAGAGTTAATTACGCAAGAAATAAGAATTGGAAAAAACAAAATCCTGCAAGCCCATTTCATTCACAAAATACAGTAGGAAAGACAAGCGTTGAATTCTACTACGCAAATACAGCCGACGAGCCCCCCCCCCCCCACGGGCAGCCTCTCATCTCGCGAGTGAAGAGGGGTGGGGGCGGGGGGCGA
Source organism: Teleogryllus occipitalis (assembly GCA_011170035.1). Lineage (NCBI taxonomy): Eukaryota > Metazoa > Arthropoda > Insecta > Orthoptera > Gryllidae > Teleogryllus > Teleogryllus occipitalis. The sequence goes on from BLKR01006484.1 coordinate 46,873, forward strand.
CAAATCGTCGCAGAAACACTGAGCCAAACGCGTCGCCTCTTAAGTGAGCATCCAAATCCGGCGAGGCTGTGTGGTGGCCCGTTTCGCTCCGTGCCCCCTCGCGTGCGCCCGCCCGCGTTTCACAAGAGCAGCGGCTTAATTCACCCTCCCCTCCCCTCCCGCCCCTGCCCCTGGCTGCCTCTCCCCTCCGTGCGGGGCGCGACATTTGCAGCGGCGCGCGTGAGCGGGGAGCCGCCCTCCGCGTAATCCGCTTGGCCGCCCGCCCGCCCGCCGACCAGCGCAGCCCAGCACCAGGCCCAGGACGCGACGGGGCCAGCGCGGCCATCCGTCAGGATCAGCGCGCCGCCCCACCCCAACCCGCCCCGCCCCGCCCCGACACGGCACGGCCGTCGTCGCCGCCGCAGCCAGCCTCCTCACGATCCAACGCCGCCTCCGGATCCAACACTTACTCCAGATCCAACGCATACACTGGATCCAACGCCTACCCTGGATTCAACGTCTCTTTTGCATTCCAATGTCTTTTGGATGCGACGTCTCTTTTGGATGCGACGTCTCTTTTGGATGCGACGTCTCTTTTGGATGCGACGTCTCTTTTGGATGCGACGTCTCTTTTGGATGCGACGTCTCTTTTGGATGCGACGTCTCTTTTGGATGCGACGTCTCTTTTGGATGCGACGTCTCTTTTGGATGCGACGTCTCTTTTGGATGCGGCTCTTTTGGACGTCTCTTTTGGATGCGACGTCTCTTTTGGACGTCTTTTTGGATGCGACGTCTCTTTTGGATGCGACGTCTCGACGTTTTTTGGATGCGACGTCTCTTTTGGATGCGACGTCTCTTTTGGATGCGACGTCTCTTTTGGATGCGACGTCTCTTTTGGATGCGACGTCTCTTTTGGATGCGACGTCTCTTTTGGATGCGACGTCTCTTTTGGATGCGACGTCTCTTTTGGATGCGACGTCTCTTTTGGATGCGACGTCTCTTTTGGATGCGACGTCTCTTTTGGATGCGACGTCTCTTTTGGATGCGACGTCTCTTTTGGATGCGACGTCTCTTTTGGATGCGACGTCTCTTTTGGATGCGACGTCTCTTTTGGATGCGACGTCTGTTTTGGATGCGACGTCTGTTTTGGATCCGACGGCTCTTTTGGATCCGACGGCTCTTTTGGATCCGACGGCTCTTTTGGATCCGACGGCTCTTTTGGATCCGACGGCTCTTTTGGATCCGACGGCTCTTTTGGATCCGACGTCTACTCCGGATCCAACGCCTCCTTCGATTCCAATGAATTCTCCGCCTCTTTCAGGCGCAAAGCCTCTTTTCAAGCCCAGATGAAACTTTATTTCCTCGACGTCGTCCAACAACGGCCACAGAGCCGGTGTCTTGAACGATAGATGACGGCAACGAATCCACACACGTCTGTTGCCGTGACATATGCGTGTATTGCTTGTTAATTATCTCGTCTAACTACTGAATTAATGTTTTGAATGCAACATTTTTGGGGCCATGATACTAATCAACCAAATTCGCAGCACGAATTCCAATCGTTTCAGGATGGGAAGAAAATGTCTGGGTTACTGGGCGATTAATACTTCAAACCATGGGTGGGTGAAAGTCCTGCAATAGACATAAACATTTGTTCTGTCCTTTTATTCTACGTTTTTCAGAATGATTGTGTTTACCCAACTACCAACATATCTCAGCATATGCTCGGTAATAAAGTCTGTAAAAATACTGAGTCAGTTTAAAAGTAATTACATTTCAAATTATTGTGAAAAACACGTAATAAAAATCACTATGAAAATACGATGCGCAAAAATCGCTGATTTATCTGAATGATTCTCAACTAACGGCCTGCAGCAGAACAAGGAACAAGATTTATCCACTTTCTCGGTATTAGAACGCCACAATACGAGTTTTTCCGTCGAAAACTCGCAGTTTTTCTACCGCAACATAGCAATACTTTTTCTACAGGTTTACGTATGTAGTAAGGAAAAACGTAAAAATGGGAAGCGGCATTATTTTCTTCCAATTTCTGCGCGCATTGGAATTTAGCAATATAGATAATGGCAATTGAAAGATATTACGAGTTATTGTCACCTTCATTTTCGTGCATAATGCATTTGTTTGTTTTTTTGTTGTTTTTAACTCTTCGTTTATGATAGCATGGTGTTTTTAAAAGGAATCTCATCATACATAGCGAAAAGTGTTTTTAAACTGTATTTTTAAGAATTTGTTTTACTAAAAGTTGTGGAGTTCGTGAACCTGAATGTTGTGATGAAAGTGTTCAGAGAGGATAAGCAGAAACAGTTTGAAATATAGGACTCCGTATTTCCTCGCCAGATGAACAAGAAGCAACTTTCGAGAACCGGTCTCGAACAAATTTCGTCCTCGATCTCTTCCCTTCTCTTCTTCCTTCGCTCCTTCGAAATCTAATCCTGCTTCAGCTCTTGCGTACAGAATAATTAACGACCACCCTTCATCTGGTTCACACTACAGGTTATGAGAATCATCGATTAGTTACTTGTGAGGAGAGTTAATCAGTTGTTAGTCGAATATTAGTATCGACTAATTAATCGACTTATGTTCGTCGGATGAAAGGAGGTCTTGAGAACTTGTAGTAGCTACATCATCCGCCTTCCATATTATGATATTGGAACTCGAATCTCGGTTGTCTCGTATTCTTGTCAAGCACAGAACGAGTTTACAAGAGATTTTCCCATGGTTTTCCTGCTTTCTCTACTGGGCCTCATTACATCGGTTGCTCAACCGTTTATTAAGTGCCATAAAAATATGCATTATAACTGGATATACATATTTTGATTTAGTAAAGACTTCTCACATGAAATGAACGTTAAATAGAAAAGAAACAAATAATTTAATATAATAATTGCATAAATTATGCGAATATAATACCTTCCAAAACTTTTATTGCATTCAGTGTTTGGCAATGTTTATACTGTGAAGCCTATTACGATTGATATTTTTACGTTGCATAATATGTCTGTATTTTAGATTACACGTCTCTCAGTTCATTACAATACACAAATTAACAAATGTATTATAATATTGCTACGATCAATACCCAATGATTCCGTTGTCAATTATATATTTCAGCTTTCAACAGAAAATATTGTTGGGATATTCATGTACAGCTGGACGGATAAATATCGCAAATAAATGACGATACTGCTCTCGTATGTTGAATAGGCAACTACTTATGGTTTTTATGAAAATCTGTTATTTTGGTTTTTGTTAAAGTGGCAGGATGTATTATACAACTGATGGTGTACAATTGAGGGGTTTCATACAAGAACCGAACAAGTCCAAAATTCCATGAGATATTTCACCAAGTTATTCCCTACAACTGGCGCTATCTGCTGGAACATTTCCTTTCGGCAAGTGCCAAACACATGAACGATTTAAGACAGGGAAAAATCATAAATTCATTACTATGCACGTCAACGCTATGACGTTTTGGTGCCTCCCTCCTGAGAAATCTCGAATTTGGACTAGCTGGGTTCTTCTGAGAAACCTTTCAATTTGTATACAACTTTATTGTTAATGCTGTTTTATTTTTAATACCTTTTAATTAAAAATACATATATTTCTACTAGATTTTTATTGGGTGATGTAAATCCTCAAGAAGTAACCTTAATTTCGTTAGTGAAAATCAGAACATCTTATTTGAGCCCTTGGAATAATCTCTAACACAGCGAATTCTAATGAACGATCGAGGTTCCCCACTGGCATTTAGCACTAAATTTTTCAGGTTTGTGTTGCTCCATAAATTACTCCCGTTAATTGTTACATTAACAGTCGCACTTGTAAGGATGTGCATATTGTTGAGACCACTCCCTTGACATTAACTCAGTCTCAAGTTCTTCGCTTGTGGAACAGCGCCATTTGAGGCCCTGCGCGAGACAACACACATCAGACTACTCTGACAGTTCAATGCGCTATTGCCACACATTACTATGCACATTGCACTACCTACATCACAGATAAATTAAATCTCAAAAGATTAACACTTACTAACAGACTATGTCCCGTCTTGATATCATATTTATAATTCCAAAGCCATGCCTTATCGCCTTCGCGACTTCATGCGTTTCAGATGAGCAGCAACGCGAACACTGCCTGTAAGAAAGTAAACAAATCCTCGCAAGCTGATTGGCTGGAGCTCACATGGCGAACCACAACACGTGACGAGAGAACTGTCAGTTACTTATTCGCTGTTGGTACTGTAGGGACACGCCTCAATCCCAAAGAATTATGGGAATTGTGATGTGGTGTTAACGTAATTAAATGATGAAATAATGGAAGTTATCTCCTTCGCACAGTCTCCCGACTTTTACCACACACAGCGAGACTGGTGATGGCGGCAAAGCCGTCGATTGATTGATTGATTGATTTTTTTCGTGTTTCCGGGCGCGTCAACTGCTTCGGTCATTAGTTCCGTTAGTGTAGTGCATGTTTTTTTCTCGGGAGATGGCGGTGATCTTCCCCCGCTGGATGGCGAGATCCGGCGCCGACCTACCGTCGGCTAGTGGGGTTTCTCCCTAACCAAGACTGTCCCACCAACGGGGCACCGCCCCAGTCGGGACAAGCTCTAAGCTCCCGACAGGTCTCCCGGAATATGTGGTAGTGTAGTGCATGTTAGTGTAAGTGTGTGTGCAAGGGGAGAGGATAGGACAAGGAAGAGGAAGGACAGATCGCGCGCGGTCCGTGGCCCGTTTGGTAGGGTACTGCTCCGGCATTCGCCTGGTGTTGATCGGAGAAACCACGGAAAACTACCGATCAGAGCAGCCGGCCGCTAGAATTCTCCTCCAGACAGCAGCTGAATTCGACCTAGCTGAAAAGCTAGTGTCGAAAATCCTGCCGCCCCGTCAGGACTCGTACCTAGGATCTCCCGGTTAGAGGCGCTGCAGTGACATCAGTTGATGCGCTGAGCTACCGCTACCGGTGCAAAGCCGTCGAAAGACTGCACTCTCAATAAATCTATTAAAGTGACGGAGATGACTTCCATTATTTAATCATCAATCCCAAAGGTCTCGAGACCGCCATCATGTAGACTTTAACCCGCTCTTGCCGAATTTTCGTCATAATCCTTAACTTCCTTCTCCTTGCGTTTAATACATCATTTTCCTGGAAGTATCCCTCGTAGTGCTAATCCGCCCATAGAGCCACACAATCACAAGAACGACAACGAGCAATCCCTGGCAAAATTCTACAAACACTTCGAAGTGCGCGCGTTCTTACCGCCTCATCCATCCAGAACCTCTCAAACTATATTGCTTAACTTTGCTCTGCCCGCACGTCAACACGTCATGTTCCAGGACGTAGCCTCCTCGCAGTGGCAATCCGGCCACGTGGCCACATCACCGCCGTCGCCAACTCGGCGTCCGAGAAGTGGCCTTGCTGTACCCCGCCTCTTCAATAACCCTCCTCCAGGGGCCCTCCAGAGTGACCCAACTTTCCTGGAAAGTGGAGCACTACTACGGGTACTGCTGCTGCCGCCTCGGCGGCGAGCCGCTTGAGTGCGCGGTTCGTGCAATCCACTGCTCCGCCCTCTCCACCACGCCCCCTCCCGCCTCCACCCCCGCTTCATCAAAACTGCCACCCCTTCTCCTCTCTCTGCTCCGCCCCTTACGTCCTGTCCCCTGCCCAGCCCAGCTGCCTCGCGTGCCCTGCTCCGCCCCTCTCCCCCCGCCATCCGCCCCCCCCCCGCCATGCCACCTTCCCCGGCCCTGCTTCCAAAAATTGACCACTCCTGCCCAACCCCTGCCCCACCTGCCCAATCCCTCTGCCCCACCCCCTGCCCACTCCTGCCCCACTCCCCGCCCCACCTCTGCCCCACCCCCTCTACCCCACCCCTACCCCACCCCTACCCCAGCCCCTGCCACCCTCCCTGCCCCACCCCCTACCCCACCCCCTGCCCCACCCCGCCCCACCTCTGCCCCACCCTCTGCCCCGCCCTCTGCCCCACACTCTTCCCCACCCCCTGCCCCAACCCCTAGCCCACACTCTGCCCCACTCCCTGCCCCACTCCCTGCCTCACACCCTGCCCCACACCCCTTCCCCACCCTTGCCCAACCCCAACCGCCACACGTGCCTTGCCTTGTCCCTCCACCCCGCACCTATCCCTCCCCTGCCGCCCCTCCCCGCCCTGCTCCACCGTCCTCTCCCCCGGCCCTGCCGCCCCGCCACACCCTACCCCGCCCCGCTCCCCGGCCCACCCGCCAGCCAGTGGACGCGGAAGAGCGGCGGAGTCCTGATTCAGCGCCGCCGCGAGCAAGGTCGCTGCGCCCGGAAAGCGCATGAGAGGCGGTCCGGTGATCTCGGGCCTTTCCCGGGCGCCTTGCCGAGCCGCGCCGCGCCGCGCCGGCTGGCTGGCTGGGTTGGGAGGTGACGACGACGGTGGCGGATGCTGACGGTTGGGCGGGGAAGGGGACGAGCCGCAAGGGAATGGCGCAAGGACCAGAAATAAATCTGAAAAAGAAAGTCTCAAATCCGTTTACTCGTACATCTTTTGGGATCTCACTGAAAGGCGATACTTGGAGACTTTTCATGAAAAGTGACTCCGGTAAAAATGTTTGATAATGGAATCGTTCGTTAGGTGATATGCGTGTGTTGGTGAATTCGAGTGTATATGAGGTAGTATATAAAAATGTAAATGAAATCCCTTCATCCCTTTGAATTCCTACGCCGAAATGCCTGGAGAATTATTTCGGGTGAATACGGGAGATGATTTTGATGCTCTTTTTAAGCGCCGGCCTCGAGCCATGTGACTAAAGTGGCTCTCAAAATTGAACGTACACCTTTAAAGATACAATGAATTCATCTCATATGAATATTTCTAGAGATAAAATATGTAATTTTGATATTTGAGGTTTCCTGGAAGGACGAGTGCAAGTTGAAAGCAGAAAAATCTGCTCTTAGATGTAATATTAAATATTTTGTATGTTACCTACAAATAATCGTTGCAGAGAAATGGACGTATACCGTGAGAAAGAGGGTTTGAAACGGGCCCAGTAAAATGTTTTCCTGGGCACAAAGTGACGAACATATTAGTCGATAGTCAGATTTGCGGAGAGTAACATCGTATTGAAAATGACCCCGAAAAGGGAAACAATGGTGGAAGGTGGAAGTCTTACTGTGAATTTGGTCATGAGGGGAAGATAACTACGAGGTATTGCGGACAGTGGAAAGATCTTATTCAAATGTTCACAATATATTAGAATGAGATAAAATAAATATTGTCAATCATGAGTTTTAATTATTATTTATTCACATCTTTCGAAATATATTTGTAATGTATGAGTGAAGAATGTTCGCATGAATTCCTATATTTGTTTTGAATCTCACAATTCTGCAATAAATATTCTTTTATGCCAGTTTGTGTAGTGCACAGTCAATTTTGCGAGCCACTGTACGTCCGCCCGGAAGAGCCAGTGAGCAGTACGGTTGGCCCTCTTCTCTTAAACCTCTCTCAAAGAACATCAGGCTGGCTGGCTTGGGCGGTAGCCCCACCAATGTCGAAAGATGACGGTTGATCCGGGGATAGTGAATTGCTAATAAACCAGAAATAAAATCTGAGAAAGAAAACTTAAAATTAGTAAAATCATTTGACGCATCTTATTGGATTTGGCTATTTCGAGAGTGACGATTATGACTTTTTTGGTGACGGTGCCGACAACTAATTTTAATGCTGGGATCGAATCACATTTAAAGATAAAAGTGTACGAGAGAGAATTTTAGGTGATATATTTTTTCCTTCATCCCTTCTCATTCAGACGGCTGAAATTCGTAAAGAGCTATTGAGTTCATGCTGCGAGTGCCGATTCAGCACCGGCCGCCTGCTATAGGTGTTTCCACGTAAGAAAAGACCCTCAAAATTCAAGATGGCGGAGTTTCGGCACTGCCAACCTCATCGAAATCAAACGCGAAAGCGCCGACGCGACTTGTTTAAATGTACGTAGTAGCCTTCAAAAATCTAGATATGCTGAAATGATTTGTTAATGTTGTTTTACGACTTATAAATCGCAACAGGCATATGGTAAAATAATTTAATTTATAATTTATATATGAAATTTGTTCTTATTAATTATAATATTAAATATAATACTTTTAATTAAATTATTTATAAATTTAAAAATATTTGAACTCTCAGAATTAATAAAATCTTATTGAAACTGAAGAATAAATTAAATAGTAGAATGTTATTTTATAATATAATATTGGAAAAAAAGGTATATATAATGGGGAAAAAAGGTATAAACGGAATTTATAGAATAAAGATGAAATGAAATGCAAGACTCAAAATAATTTTAATTTTCAAACAGTACACAATGAAGTGAAATAAAACTATTCTTTACTGAACTAGAAATATTTGTATAATAATGGTTTTATGCACGTAATATCGACACATGACCACGATCAAAGCATATCTAAGGAATGAACAAATCTACTGTATGAAAATGACAATGTTAGAAATTTCATGAAAATTGAATTGATCAGATATATGATTTGATATAATGTGAAGGTTCAGTAAAGAATAAACTGATGCACCATGGGTGGTCAATTTTAATGACAAATTGCAAGGAGCAGTCATTAAAATTTCTTGAAAACCGATGATCCACAGCAATTTATTTTCACAAAAATTATTGAATTTTTACAACAATTTTAAAGCCTAATGTCCCTGGGCTTACAAACATTACAAAACATCCCGGCATTTACCTTAAGCGATCAGGGAAAACAAAGCAGTAAGTATGCTACCATATATATAAAAAAATTGAATAAGAAAGTGAATTAATCCTCAATTGGATTGTGAAAATATTATCATTAAAAATCAACATTAAGAAATTTGGCTGACTTTACAAATTAATAAACTACTTGAAAATTTTTCATATATTGTTAGCATACCCATCCTCCCGATCAGGATGACGACTGAGGGCCGATTTCTAGCATGCATACAGAAACATAAGTCAAAATAATGGAGACATTTACAATACATAAAATAATATACATAAAAAATTCCATATTTAGAAAATGAATAATCTGGGAAACACAGCAACCCTGCAACATAGAACAATCAATGCAGTATCTATTGTCCAATCATGATAAATTCAATAAACAGACATGTTATTGTTATAAGATCAAAAATTATTCCTAAGAAATTATGTTCTTGCAATGAAAAACAAAAAAATTAAAAAAGGAATTATCACATTTAAATAAAAAAATTGCTACTTAACTTATATATTACTTCAAACTCCTGCAACATATGAAAAACAAAATTGTCCAGAAGAAAAGTTGGCCCAAGAATTTTTGCTTCACATTACAGTATTCAATGTAATATGTAACCAAAAAAATTTACCTACAAAACCAATAAAATTTACAAACATAAATAGGAAATCATTGAAAAATAACTTAAAATGAAATGTTAATAACCAAAAAGTAATATAGCGCATCAGTAGTAAACATTAAATTTTACTCTATATCATGCCAAATAATATCATGAAATAAGTACTTACTAATTTCACTTAACAACTGATTACCATTTGAACAAAACATCTAAATAAAATGATGTATGTTCTGAACTCTATTATTGCA